>JALGBA010003879.1:745000-812182 GCA_023970755.1 Azemiops feae | reverse complement strand
TCCTTCCTTCCTTCCTTCCTTCCTTCCCTCCTCCCTCCCTCCCTCCCTCCCTCCCTCCCTTCCTTCCTTCCTTCCTTCCTTCCTTCCCCATTTGTTGAGGAACAGGATAACCAAATATACTGAATAAAAGAAGAGGAAGAAGATAACATAATAACAGAGTTGGAAGGAACCTTGGAGGTCTTCTAGTCCAACCCCCTGCTCAGGCAGGAAACCCTCTACCATTTTAGGCAAAAGATGATGGAACTGGTTTGGCATTGTCAATAGAGCTCTAGAGGGTGGTCTTTTCAGGAGGGTGGGTTGGAAAAGAGGAAAACAAATTTGCCCATAGGTTGCTCTCCTCCTCCCCATGTTTAAAGAAACAGGTATAACAGTAAACTGACTGTGAAAGCTGAACTATTCTAAGGTAACAAAGGAGTCTCTGAATGATTAAGTTAAGCAACGTAGGTGTCACTTTACTTAATACTCCTCTAAGACTATCAATAGGAATAGAATGACAAACAAGATCTGTAAGATTTCTTTAGAATATTATTAGAAAACACACCTGCACCTGAATAAAATGAGAGCACTTTATTTTGAAGAACCGGGCAGAAATTATTCACTCTATTATTCATGGTAACAATAAAAGTCACTTTAGCTGATGAAGCCTTGCTGTGTTGCCTGGATCCATTAACATCCTCTGAGTTGGGCCCTGAAGCTGCACAGAGAGAACAAGATGCTGTTTTCCTTCTGCTTTGTTGGGCAATGCAAACTCACCAGCCAGCCATGGTGAGAGGCTCTTTTGACTGATCCAAGTCTTCAAGGCAAGGGGATACAGAGGGAGAGCCTGGCTCGAAAAATTAGAAAAATCAGAAGGACTTAATAGGAGTATAAAAATGCCAAATCCAGCCTGAACATCTGGCTGACTGTGTGATGAACCATAATAATATGCAAATACACAAAAGCAATAGGCGCTCAAACAACTGGAGCACCACTTGAACACCATCAGCATTGACAAAATCACCGTTGGTCAATTGCAAAAAGGCAGCTTCGCTTGCAAGAGCTTTCATCCTGTGACGACACTTTCAACAGCATCAAATAACAGCATCTGCCTAGCCCAGGACCTTGGGAATGACTCGATAAGTGGATTAAAATCTCAAATCTCAAATCTTGTTGACTGTGCAATGAACCATAATAAAAAATAATTTGTCCATGCAATCATCAGAAATTGAACATGACTGGACAACACATAATTATTTTCATCTTATTTATATATATATATTAATGCTTGGAGATAATTGATTAAAGCTGGTTTCCAAGCAGAAAGTTGTCTGTTCCAAGCAAACAGCAATAAATATACACTGTATGTGCATCATATATGAATCAGCCAGAGTTTTTTTTTTTTTTTTTTAAAAGAAACATTAATGAGAAGGCTTTATGTGCAAGAATGTTTAGACTTGCAGAGGAATTTTCATTTGGAAGCTAGCAATATTTCTGGTGAGGCTTTGTTTCTAAGCGAAACGGGCACGGTATGGTTCTGGATTGATCATGTTATCCCATATCATATTCCGAAATTATTTCTCGTTCACAGTGACAAAAGCTTCTCCTATAAAATTTGATCCCAAATAGAGTCACAATGAAGTGCTCCCATCAAGGAAAGATTAAATTGGACCCCGCAGACGTGACATCTAAAGGAAGATGTGTCTCTACTCCATTATTACCCTATTCAATTTAATCTACAATCTTTCATGTCCTTGAAAGGAAAAGAAGCAAGAATATGTTTTTCGCCACAGAGATTTATATATATATATATATCTGTAAATCAGACAGAACACATGTCAGATATGTAGCTGCTGAATTACAACGTGGCTTCTGAAATTGGGAGAGAGCAAAATAAACCAAAAGATTTTTCTAAGATGGTACAAATAGAAATATGAAAACAGGCCACTTTAGGAGACAGATGCAACTGATGTTGGTGGTTGCTTTTAAGGTTCACAGACTATGCAGTCATGTTGTGTACATGATTGCTGAGAATTACAGATGAACTCCCTCAGCTCCGAGAGTCAGATTCTATCCTTTATTTGTAGGTTTCAGGATGCAGTGTAAATCTCAACTATCCCTATTGCTTCCTTTCCTGATTTTAGCACCCTTTTCTACCAATAGGCTCTCCTTTTCAAGTGGGAGATAGATCTTGTCTATGGAGATTCTCAGTCATCCAGCTCATGGTTGTCCCAAAGGTGCTTTTTCAAGAGGCAACTGGACTTTCTTTGTTTTTCTTTGAAGATGTTTCGCTTCTGATCCAAGAAACATCCTCAGCTCTGACTGATTATTCTTCAGTCATTACTGAAGAAGCTTCTTGGATGAGAAGCGAAATGTTGTCGAGAAAAAAACAAAGTCCAACTGCCTCTTGAAAAAGCACTTTTGGCCCATCCTTAGACCTTTCTTTGGGACATCAACCAGTCCCTCCTTCAATGTTTGGAGTTGGTGATAAGATATCTCTCATCCTGACTTTTAAAAAAACTTTTATTATGTACCTGTCAATCCATCCATCCATCTTATAAACCATCTCAAATGCAATAGTATCTTTCAATGAATTTTAAAACAACAAGGCAAGATAAATCAAGCAAGTAACAAGAAAGTATCTAAGACTCATTTCGAGGAAACAACAAAAACAGTTATGTGCCATGAAATATAGATCAAGCAATGGGGCCTGCTGAAAAATTGAGATCTATAAAGTTTTCCAAAAATACCGCAGAGAAGGTGAGGTTTAGTACAATAAACTTTAACAATAGCACATTGTACCTTGATCCCTAATTTTGCTTGGGAGTCAGGATCAGCAAGCTAAATCAAACAACTTTTGCATAAATATACTTGGGATTGTGCTGTTAGGACCCTAATTGGCCAGAACTTTCCTTGATTAATCAGCAGAGAATAATTTCATAAAATGAGGCAGATAGCTATGAGAATTGTTATTTGATGTTCTCGCTCTATATTTGTATTACTATGTCAGGAGGAAATGAAAAGACAGAGTGCTTTAAAAGCCTGCCTAATCTAGTCCTAGATCTGGATATTCTATTTAGTGCTGTGTCAAAATACCTTTTTCTCCAATTTCCTGTCTTTTTCTTGTCCGTGAATTAAATTAGTTTTTTTTTTCCTGCCTCTCTCTATGTCAGCTGTCCCAGGTGAACCAGACAGGAAACACAAGTAGATGAGCTAAATCTACCTTATTGTAAGGTTACATTAACAGAATCTTGCAAGTGCGAAAGTACAAAACTTCTCACCTTTACTTTTAACTGTCTGATCAGTTAAGGTGGATCTTTGCTAAGGTTCTTCTACTGACCGTTAAGTGACTGGGGCCTCTGCCTCTCTTGTTTGATTGTTTTCAGGCAGCATCTCTTCCATTCCTTCCTCGAGATTTTTTTTTTTTTTCGCAAGAAGTTGGAATTGATTGATTGACCTTTCCCCCCCCCCAAAAAAAAACCCTTCCTTTGTTTCCCTGCACGCGGTGGCGGCGGCAGATCGCGAAGGAGAAACGGTACGGGGCTGGGATTCAGGTAAGGAAAGAAAGGCAATTCCTGGGGGGGAGTGAGGATTTCTTTCTTGTTCCACTTCTTCCGAGCCCGCTTTCCGCTCAGCCGCATTGCTCTTGCCAATGGCCCGACTGCCCACTTCAGCGCCCTCCCTCCCCGAGCCTCCGGTGCTCCACCTGCTGCTTTGGTCGGCTTGCCTGCCCCGACCTCGGCACCCTGCCCGCCGCTGCCCAGCACAGCCACCCCGGGGCTGCAGGGGCTGGCCTTGCACGGGAAGGGCACCCACCCCACCCTCCCACCACCACACAGGGTAAGATTGCCATGTCCACCCCTGTCCAGATGCCCTCGCCTCCCCCAAGCGTTTTTTTTACTAACCTGCCTTTTAGCTGCATTCCGTTTCTCCATTCGCTTCTCAGCCCTTCACCACGTGTTTGTGGGACTACCGGTTTTTTTTAAAAAAAAGTTCAGTCAGACTTTCTAACTTGGGCGCTATCTAACAAAATGAAATTCAATGGTGAAAAAAGTAAGGTTCTACATTTAGGCAAGAAAAACCAAATGTACAGGTATAGTATAGGGGGTACCTTGCTCGATAGTAGTAACTGTGAGAGGGATCTCGGAGTCCTAGTGGACAATCACTTAAATATGAGCCAGCCATGTGCTGCAGCTGCCAAAAAAGCCAACACAGTGCTAGGCTGCATTAACAGAGGGATAGAATCAAGATCACGAGAAGTATTAATACCACTTTACAATGCCTTGGTAAGGCCACACTTGGAATACTGCATCCAGTTTTGGTCACCACAATGTAAAAAAGATGTTGAGACCCTAGAAAGAGTACAGAGAAGAGCAACAAAGATGATTAGGGGACTGGAGGCTAAAACATATAAGGAACGGTTGCTGGAATTGGGTATGTCTAGTTTAATGAAGAGAAGGACGAGGGGTGATATGATAGCAGTCTTCCAATATCTCAGGGGCTGCCACAAAGAAGAGGGAGTCAAGCTATTCTCCAAAATGCCTGAAGGCAGGACAAGAAGCAACGGATGGAAACTAATCAAGGAGAGAAGCGACCTAGAAACTAAGGAGAAACTTCCTGACAGTTAGAACAATAACCAGTGGAACAACCTGCTCCAGAAGCGGTGAATGCTCCAACACTGGAAGTTTTTAAGAAGAGACTGGACAGCCATTTGTCCAAAATGGTATAGGGTTTCCTGCCTGAGCAGGGGGTTGGACTTGATGACCTCCAAGGTCCCTTCCAACTTTATTATTATTATTATTAGAAGTTAGAAAGTCTGATTGAACTATTTTTTTGTCCCACAAACACGTGGCAAAGGCTGAGAAGCGAATGGAGAAACGGAATGCAGCTGAAAGGCAGGTTAGTAAAAAAAAACGCTTGGGGGAGGCGAGGGCATCTGGGCGGGGCGGGGGCGGCAACCTTACCCTGCGCAATTTCAGCAGGTGTCTGGCAGGGGGAGGGAAACAACTGGTCCACCACCGTGTTATCGCTGCCATGTTGCTTCTCCACCCAATGCACTGGCCCCGCCCCACCCCTGGGCGCTCGCGGCCTTGTGGTGCCGGCATCAGCAAAAAGGAAGCCCTCCCTGAAAGTAAAACACTGTGCTTACTTCAGAGCCCAAAAGAAAGTAAGACACTGTCTTACTTTCGGGGAAATACGGTACTAAGAATGTATTCTTTAAAAATTATGCTATTGGCTGCAACCTACAGGTCTCATTATTTCTATAGTAGAAACTTTCTTCCATAAAGACACAACATATCAAATGCAGGAGTCGAGACAGTTAAAATGAATCTAGGTTTATTGCATGCTAATTCTCTCTACAAGAAACTAAACTACTAATGGTCAAAGCAAATTGGCAGTAGATAAGAGTCAATGGAATTCAAGGTGGACTGAACTTAGATCTCTTATGGGCACAAAGGAACTTGAGACATTTGACCCCTTCCTCAGGATCAGACTGGTCACCTCCTACACAACCATACACTTGGCATATGTTGATTCTAGGATGGCAGGAGAAGCTCTACAAGGGAGTGTTTAATATAGAAATTTCCACTAAATAATGGGCCAAAACCTATTGAAGAACTTCCAAGATTAGGCTATGAAAACAGCAACATGTAAAACCATTAGGATTCCTTTAGGAGCTGAACATTTGCATAACCACTTGATTCATAAATGTATGAGTTTTCATTCTTCAGCATCAATAGAATGGAATGGAATGGAGTGGAGTGGAGTGGAGTGGAATGGAATGGAATGGAATGGAGTGGAGTGGAATGGAATGGAATGGAATGGAATGGAATAGAATAGAATAGCATAGAATAGAATAGAATAGAATAGAATAGAATAGAATAGAATAGAATAGAATAGAATAGAATGGAATGGAATGGAGTGGAGTGGAGTGGAGTGGAGTGGAGTGGAGTGGAGTGGAGTGGAGTGGAATGGAATGGAATGGAATGGAATGGAATAGAATAGAATAGAATAGAATAGAATAGAATAGCATAGAATAGAATAGAATAGAATGGAATGGAATGGAATGGAATGGAATGGAATGGAATGGAGTGGAGTGGAGTGGAGTGGAGTGGAGTGGAGTGGAGTGGAGTGGAATGGAATGGAATGGAATGGAATGGAATGGAATGGAATAGAATAGAATAGAATAGAATAGAATAGAATAGAATAGAATAGAATAGAATAGAATAGAATAGAATAGAATAGAATAGAATAGAAAGGTATTCTCATTTGTATGAGTTCATACAAATGAGGACTTGGATGTATGAGTTCTCATGTATGTATGATTCTCATTTTTGAGCATCAAGTGGTTTACTTACTTACTTACTTACTTACTTACTTACTTACTTACTTACTTACTTACTTACTTACTTACTTACTTACTTACTTACTTATTTGGGGCATCCTATAGTACATTCCAGAAGGGATCCTGAATGAAAACTGAACTCCTTGTGAATTCCAAAGCAGCTGTATGAACACAGGAACGTTGAATTTAGGGCAACTGCAGGAATGGACAATTTGGCTGTTTCTCATCCATGCCAATTTGACACACATTAAATCATTTCAATTTCCACACTTTTCTGTGAGCGACAATGGCCCCTATGGATTGATGCCACTGGATCTTGTTTTTGCTATGACATACAGAGATGTGAGTGCAGTTTTCCCAATTTATCATCCTGTTCCCCTTATCTTTTAAGATAGGTTGATTTTATTCTATTTATATTATTATAAATTATATAGTTTTATCTTTTAATAATGTAGGTCACCCAGAGTTACTATGTGGCAAGATGGGCAGCTGATACAGTACATTTTACAAATAAATAAGTAAACATCATTTTCATGTATTGTTCAGAGAATAAAGTTGAAAGGGTCTGTTTAAGGACATCCAACCACCTCTTCAGTACAGGATTCTATGCATTTATTTGCAAAGGGATATCGATTTCAATAAGCTGCATCACACCTTTCAGAAATACACGGTCAGATAAGCATATCATTCCATAAAATATAAACTAAGTTGGTTTATTTTAAAGTTATTTCCTATCTGCCAAGGCCTTATTGTTTTCCTTTAAAGAAAGTTTTTTTTTAAAAAAAAAAAATTAGGGATGATAGATAAATATATTGGATTTTCTTTTCTTTTCTTTTCTTTTTCTTTTTTCTTTTAAAAAACCCCCACTCTTTTCTATACACAATTTTGTATGCTTATTTACCTAATGATAAGTCAGGTCCAATATTCTTTCAGAGAAATGCTACATGTAATCCATACGACAAATCAGAGTCATGGGGTATTTCTAGGAACAGAACAGAACAGAAAGAATAACAGAGTTGGAAGGGACCTTGGAGGTCTTGTAGTCCAACCCCCTGCTCAAGCAGGAGACCCTATACCAGGGGTAGGCAACCTTGGCTCTTTTATGACTCGTGGACTTCAACTCCCAGAATTCCTGAGCCAGCCATGCTGAGGGGAAAGGGAGAGGTTTCCAAGCTGAGCCATGCTGGCTCAGGAATTCTGGGAGTTGAAGTCCATGAGTCATAAAAGAGACAAGATTGCCTACCCCTGCCCTATACCATTTCAGACAAGTGGCTGTCCAGTCTCTTCTTAGAAACCTGGTGGCAAGCCTTTCCACTGGTTAATTGTTCTCACTGTCAGGAAATTTCTACTTTGGTAGAAATTGATCCTACCACTCCAATCTGCAGTCTCTCTCCCAAATCACTTCCTTTCTATGCAAAAAATCATCCCTGCAGCTGCTTCTCTTAGTTTCATATTGACCAGAGATGAAAGTAAAACAGTGGAGAAAGAGGGGGGGGGATGTGGTTTTTAGCAGATTACTGATCCAGAGGGCAGATATACCTTTGCTAATATCTGAAAACATTCAAAGGACCTTCCACTTTTTGTCCTGCCTTAAAGTAAACGAGAAAGGAATTATGATGACTTGCAAGACAATTGAAGCATCAACATTACTGCAACCACTTGGAAACAGACTGTCAGTTTGTAGAAAGAGTTGTGTGTCTGAGTCATTGATTAAATCAAGTTTCGGCATCTTACATCTGCTGAACAGGTTAACCCCCAACTCAATTCTGCAGTTTAGAGTGGCTTCCAGTAACAAGATAATTTTGCCCCAGGACTTCCAATCTGGAGAGCCTCAATTCTATCAGGTCACAAGAAAAACAAAATTAAAACAGCAGAATTATCTTGGGTGTACTCGTAGGCTTGCAGTTCAAGTATTCATGTGCACCATTGTTCTTAGCTAGGTTTTTTTTTTTTCCCTTACCTTGTAGATCCATATTCTGTGCTGCCATTGTTTATATTAAATATACATGTGAATAATTTTTTGTCTGCTTGACTGCCTTTCTACTAAAATGTTTAGAAGGGGAAAGAAAATAGTTATTAGAATATAGACATTCATTCATTCTTGATATAATTCTTGAAATTGTCTGACATCTCGTGCTTGGAGCGGGGAAAGAGGGAATGTAATGATTGGCATTAACAAAATGCCTTTTCTGAAAGAAACTGTCAGTAGTTTTTAATATCTATGAGGAAAAATGGAAAGCAATTTTTTATTTTAATTCTAGTGTGAAAGGAATGATCTAGCTCAGATCATGCTGAGGGCGTGGAGCAGATATTTGTGGCGCAGCCCTTGTGACCTGTGAGTTTTGGTGACCTGACATGGCTGTTGTCCTGATGACATGAGCATTTGCAGCAAGTAAATGGAGAAAAAGTTGCCATTTCACCAGAGCTGAGGAGCTGACCTGGGTAGTAACAACAACAACAACAATAACAACAATAGAGTTGGAACGGACCTTTGAGGTCTTCTAGTCCAACTCCCTGCTCAGGCAGGAAACCCTATACCATTTCAGACAAATCGTTGTCCAGTCTCTTCTTAAAAACTTCCAGTGATGGAGCAGTCACAACTTCTGGAGGCAGGTTTTTCCACTTTGTTCTAACTGTCAGGAAATTTCTCCTTAGTTCTAGGTTGCTTCTCTCTTCTTCTCTCTGACCAGAGCTGGTGTAGGGGGATTTGAAAGAAGCTCTCCCATTGGTCCAGCCTGGTATAGAGCTGTTAGGGACTACAACACTCAGGGGGACATCCCCCTCCTCATTTTTTGTAGCTCAGGGTTGAAATGAGGGGTCCTTGGTGCTCTCTGAGCTTGGTTGTCTTCTTGCAGACATTTCATGACCCAAACTAGGTAACATCTTCTAGTTTGGGTCATGAAATGTCTGCCAGAAAACAACCAAGTACAGAGAACATCAAGGACCCCTCTGTTGTTGATTCTTGGTCAGGAAGGAAGAAGAAAGGTCTTCCCTGGAGTAAGGGAAGTGAAGACCCAGAGGGATTAGAACTCCAGCCGAGACTCAAGAATGGGAAGAGTGGATCCAACTGGATGTGGACAAGAGCTTCACACAAGACTCCAGAGAGGAAGAATGGGATCCATTGTCCATGGAGAAGCCCTGGTTTCTGGAGAAGGCCTGGGCAGAAGACCTGGAAGGAGAAAATCTTTTCCCACCAGAGAAGCAGTAAACCTTTGACTGAGCAATTCCAGGAGGACAGGACAGTAAATGACATCCCAATCCTTTCTTTTCACTCCCTCGCTCAACAAGACCAGAAACAGGGGATGGGGATGGAGAAAAAAGGAAGAGAAAACAGGAGAGGTAGAGGGGATAATCTCTCTGGAGGAACATTTAGGAGGAAAACAGACACTGGATGAGTACCAGCATTGTGTGGAGCATAACTGTTGAAAAAAATATTGTAAATAATGTCACAGTAAAAAGAATAAAAGCCTTCACTGTCTGGTTTTCCTATGTTAGTTATCACACTTGGGAAACAACCCTAACACACTCTGGGAGCCCTACCAGAAACTGGTGCTATTTAAGTGGATTTTCATGGGTGTATTTCTCTCTGGCCTTGAACTCAGGAAAATCCAGGACTAAACAGCTGGTGAAGATCCAGAGCTAATAGTTCATTCACTGAGGAGCATTTACACCAGCAGATATTCTAATACAGCATAACAAGTGTAATTCAAGCATGTAGAGTTTGGTGGCTAGTTTGGATTAAATTTGAGGTTGTTAAAAAGTTGCTTTAATTCTCCTTCAGTAAATCAAAATATTCCAGTCTGATGCAATACTCAACCGTTGCAACCCAAAATATCCATTTAGATGCTTGGTGGTCCATAAATAGGTTCAAATTCTCCCCAGAAAGAAGAATCCCCTACCTGCTTCCAAAGAAGACATGTCCCTAAGCCAGGGGTAGGCAAACGTGGCTCTTTTATGGACTTCAACTCCCAGAATTCCTGAGCCAGCCATGCTGAGGGGAAAGGGAGAGGTTTCCAAGCTGAGCCATGCTGGCTCAGGAATTCTGGGAGTTGATGTCCACGAGTCATAAAAGAGCCGATGTGGCCTACCCCTGCCCTAAGCAGACCTCTTGCTGAATCTCACTGAGGGTGGGAAGAAGTGGGAGGGGCTGTAGTATATTTAGAAAAATCCCTAATGCAATTCTCCTTTAGCTAAGCCATTTGTTTAATGGGTCCCAAGATTGTCAAACATCCCTTGAGAATTCTCTTCTGTGATTTTATACACTTATACACAGTGTTTAATCTTTAGATCATTCTTGAAACTAAAAGTGCTTTCTTCTCTTTGAACACATTCTGTTATGATCTAAAAGAGGTTTAAAAAGCCCTGCGGGATTACAATTACATTAATATAGCATAGCATTAGAGTCACAGGTATTGAGGTTAAAGACACCAGGCTAGAAACTGGGAGGCCCTGAGTTATAATCCTGCCTAAAACATGAAGCTGGCTGGGTGACCGTGGGCCAGTCTTACTCCCTCAACCTTAGGAGGTAGAAAGTCAGAGCAAACTACTTCCAAAAACAATGCCAAGAAAACTGCAGGGATTTGTCAAAATCGAGTCACCAAAACGCACAACATGTTTTAGGATTATTAACCGTACAAGGCATATGAAAAAAGAGGAGACGGTCAAAGAACACGAGGAGGAGGAGGAGGAGGAGGAGGAGGAGGAGGAGGAGGAGGAGGAGGAGGAGGAGGAGGAGGAGGAGGGGAGGAGGAAGAAGAAAAGAAGAAGAAGAAGAAGAAGAAGAAGAAGAAGAAGAAGAGAAAGAAGAAGAAGAAGAAGAAGAAGAAGAAGAAGAAGAAGAAGAAGAAGAAGAAGAAGAAGAAGAAGAAGAAGAAGAAGAAGAAGAAGAAGACCACCCTCAACACAAGGAGAGAGAGAGAGAGAGAGAGAGAGCCCAGTATTTGCATCATTACAGCAATCAGCTTAAAGAGCTAAAGGACAGGAAGAATCAGAGGCAATTGAGCTTTCCATTTTGAAACTAGCTTCATCCTCATTTCTCCTTTTATACCTTTTTAAATCAAATATATACTCAGTAGTTCATATCTCATATTGGCAGGTATCTCAGGTTACCTATCTTAATATCTGTCGACCATGAGATATGGCAACTCCATCTTCTGCACAAATTAGATTGTGCAAATGACGCTTCCTGTGTCACAGAAACAGGCTTGAATATATCTTTTTTTCAAGGTGTTGGAAACTGTGCATAAACAGAAACGTGATTATTTCTGTGAGGTGTGAAGTAAATAGATACTTACTTGTGAAATCCTTTACAGGAAGAAGATGGTGACTATCTATCCTCTTTAACCATTCCCAACTTTGAGTCCCCAGTTGGTGCTGAACTACAATCCCATCATCTCCAGACAACGCAATTGATAAGGGATTATGGGCTCTGGAATCCATTAAGAGATGAGGGAATAACAGATCACCGTATGTCAACTGTGCCAGTTTTGAATTAAATGGAATATGCCAACACCATTCAACCTGCATAATAATCTGTAATGTTTGGTTGTAGGTAACATGTATGTGTCTGTTTAACTCACCTGACAAAGTGAGTTGACACCTGATGAAGACTATTCTAACTTGTTATTCCAAAGGTCTCTAATAACTAGGGAGTACTTAATGAGCAATTTCCAAAAATGATTAGAAACTGAGAAAAAACAATCCAAGAATATAGGATTGTGTAATGAACCGGCATAATTTATGTGCAGATCCAAGCAGTGGGACCTTTTGCAACTGATTGATGGAAATTTTGTCAATGCACAGATTGTCTAAGTGCTATCTGACATTTTTTTGGCATGGCACCCAGTGTTCTGATAACCACTGGGACCGCCATAGTTGGTTTATGCCACTATCTTTCAATTTGAAGTTTCAGATCTTGATATTTTGTGATCTTCTCCAATTCAAAGATACCAGATACCAGATACCAGGTGGACAGCTTGTGTGCACTACATGGAAACAGAGTAACAGAGTTGGAAGGAACATTGGAGGTGTTCTAGTCCAACCCCCTGCTCAAGCGGGAGACCCCATACCATTTCAGGCAAATGGTTGTCCAATCTCTTCTTAAAAACCTCCAGTAATGGAGCACCCACAACTTCTGGAGGCAAGCTGTTCCACTGGTTAATTGTTCTCACTTTTAGGAAGTTTCTCCTTAATTCCAAGTTGATTCTCTCCTTGATTAGTTTCCATCTGTTGCTTCTTGTCCTGCCCTCTGGTACTTTGGAGAATAGGTTAACCCACTCTTCTATGTGCCAGCCCCTTAGATATTGGAACACTGCTATCTTTGTCTTCCATTCTACTATCACCTTGTATAATTACCACATCAATTATCCACACCTCTTCAACCACAGTTATACCTCATGTGTTTTAAGTCAAGACTTTATTAGTCCATTTTCAAAATCCCCTAATAGTTTAACCTGCTCATTTTCAAATACTTTAAAAAAAAAAAAAAACCCCACCTCTATTATATCTTTTAACCATATTATAGTTTCTGGTGTGTTAAAATGCTCAGGAAGGCAGTGTTCAGGATCCATTAGAACAGAAATCAAATTCAATATGTTGGCCTCCATAACCTGTTTTGGAATTTAAGCAGATTGCCTTTATCAAAATATATAATCCCTTTGATTTTATGTTATCCAAATTTGCAATTTGCATGCTTGAAAAGGAACCTAAATGTCATGGTTCCGACAGACTAAACTCTTCAAAAGAACTTAAAGAATTTTTTATTCGAGAAACAAAGTATCAGCACTACATAGTTGAAGCCAAAAACTGAATTCCCCTCCACTGGGCACAAAGTAGCAAAGCACAATTCCCTCCTCCAATCAACAGTCATAAATCACATTCCCCAATTAGCTTGAAGCATGGGCTTTCTCCCCAGCTCTCCAGCCCGCCAAATCTTTATCAACTCTGGGCGCAATAACCTTGGATTCCCACGGCTGAGTTATTATTGTTATGACTAGCTGGACTCTCATCCACATCCCCCCTCCCAGCATCAACTAACTCTAAAAGCGAAAGAGAAAAGATGGCTATCTTTCCATCTGTTGTCAAAGCAAGAACATCCGGTGTTAGCAGCGTTGACACTAAAGACAATAGAAGATGTTTCAAGTATGGGCATCAAGAAGAAGCCACAGTAATTTCATATGTGCCTTGACATCAATGCAGAATGGCACCATGATGCATGTGACATCACTTCCTGTCTCCTCATTGTGTGTGTGTGTGTGTGTGTGTGTGTGTGTGTATGAAGCATAGCAATCACTTATACATAGTTTAGCACATGCTATTCAGGAAACAGAATTCCAAAGTAAGTACTGGGCAAGCTTTAAGCCTGTATGTTACTACCATAGAACCCATTTAGCTTATAATAGATACTAAATGAACTGCAAATAGAAGTAGAATAGAAAACATGATATAAGCTTTATTTTTGTTGGCCATTTCTAACCATGGATGCAACGGCTGAATGCACACATTGATTTGGACCCCGCCTGCTAAGAATGAATGACTTCAGAAAGAACTTAAATCTATTTCTTTCTCCTGAAAATGCATAGAAATGAATAGGGGGGGGGGGAACAGCCTTTCTGTTTAATTCATCAGGAGAGAAAGTGAGAAACCTTATCCTTGCTTTTAAATCTGCCTGCTTGGTGATTTAAGCACTTTCATTGTATGTCTGATGGAGCAGGCCATTTGCAGAGGATAAGAAAAGATAGAGACCATCAAGATAAATATCTAATCGGAAGCCATTTTTAAGCAGTTGGTTGCAGAACGGTTTTCTTTGTATCCCAACCAGATGTTGATGCTTGTCAGCTGATTTCCTGTTGTTGCAATTGCTCCTCCCCCCCCCCATGTCGGGAGCATCCCAGATAATAATAATAATAATAATAATAATAATAATAATAATAATAATAATAATAATAATAATAATAATAATAATAATAATAATAATAATAATAATAATAATAATAACAACAACAACAACAACAACAACAACAACAATAATAATAATAACAACAACAACAGCAATAACAATAACAATAATAATAATAATAACAACAATAATAATAACAAAAACAACAACAACAACAACAATAATAATAATAACAATAATAACAATAATAATAATAAAGTTGGAAGGGACCTTGGAAGTCATCTAGTCCAACCCCCTGCTCAGGCAGGAAACCCTATACCATTTCAGACAAATGGCTGTCCAGTCTCTTCTTAAAAACTTCCAGGGTCGGAGCATTCACCGCTTCTGGAAGCAGGTTGTTCCACTGATTTAATTGTTCTGACTGTCAGGAAATTTTCTCCTTAGTTCTAGGTTGCTTCTCTCCTTGATTAGTTTCCATCCATTGCTTCTTGTCCTGCCTTCAGGAGCTTTGGAGAATAGCTTGACTCCCTCTTCTTTGTGGCAGCCCCTGAGATACTGGGAGACTGCTATCATGTCTCCCCTTGTCCTTCTCTTCATTAAACTAGACATACCCAATTCCAGCAACCGTTCCTTATATGTTTTAGCCTCCAGTCCCCTGATCATCTTTGTTGCTCTTCTCTGTACTCTTTCTAGCGTCTCAACGTCTTTTTTACATCGTGGTGACCAAAACTGGATGCAGTATTCCCAGTGTGGCCTTACCAAGGCATTGTAAAGTGGTATTAAGACTTCACGTGATCTTGATTCTATCCCTCTGTTAATGCAGCCCAGCACTG
Organism: Azemiops feae; assembly: GCA_023970755.1. Classification (NCBI taxonomy): domain Eukaryota; kingdom Metazoa; phylum Chordata; class Lepidosauria; order Squamata; family Viperidae; genus Azemiops; species Azemiops feae. The sequence goes on along the minus strand of JALGBA010003879.1, from coordinate 797,130 downwards.
TGTTGGCTTTTTTGGCAGCTGCAGCACATGGCTGGCTCATATTTAAGTGATTGTCCACTAGGACTCCGAGATCCCTCACTTGAAGGTTAGGACTGGAAAAATATTGTCACAGTCATAATTTACACACACACAGAGAGAGAGAGAGAGAGAGAGACAGAGAGAGAGAGAGACAGAGAGACAGAGAGAGAGAGAGACAGAGACAGAGACAGAGACAGACAGAGAGACAGAGAGAGAGAGAGAGCCATGGAATTATTTAGAAATGAATCCTCCAGTCTCAACCAGACTGTTGGTAAAATCCACTGCCAAGTTTGACATTAGTAAATACATTTGATATTTACTAAAAATATCTGCAGTGCTGATTACTCAAATATTATTGCAAGCCTCTAAAGAAAAATCCAAACAAACAGACAAATAAACAAAGCAAAAAACATGCTCAGGCTTTAATAACTTATAATTGAAGCTGCCCAGAGTCACCTCGCAGTAAAATGGGTGGCAAACAAATTTAATAAATAAATTAAATTAATTTTTTCCCATGGCTAGATAGCAGATTCTGTATTATCAGTTATTACAATCTAGAACTCCTTGGCTAGATCTAACCATTTTTCTTCTTCCTGTTTGAGTTTTTGGACAAATCTCACCACCCTTAGTAATAAAATAGAATGGAAAAATAAGTGTCAACTGTGCTCTGGCTCAGAGAAGTTTCTGTGGAAGAAAAGTGGAAGAAATGCAGCAATTCATTTGTGCAGACCAAAAGGGCAGTTCTCGTGGACTTCAACTCCCAGAATTCCTGAGCCAACCATGCTGAGGGGAAAGGGAGAGGTTTCCAAGCTGAGCTATGCTGGCTCGGGAATTCTGGGAGTTGAAGTCCACGAGTCATAAAAGAGCCAAGGTTGCCTACCCCTGGCCTAGTCATACAAAGTCTATTGACCTTAGACTTCTCCTCTCCTTGGTTTCTATGTTTATTGCTGGAAGGATATTTAAAGATGTTTTCTGATTAAAAGTTTATTTTTCTGTATATGAGTGAAGCTCTTTCAGGTTATGTATAGCAGCAAGATGATTTGGACAAGAGGAGAGTCTTTGGGAATGGGATTAGGGCAATGAAGGACAAGGAAAAACTAGGAAAAATCAGGCCAGCCTGGCATGTCAGGCAATCTGTTCAGTCACTGTGTTCATAAGCATGTTTGTGGGAAAGGAGCTCTAAAGTGGAAAGAGAATGCATGTTCAATTGTAGTAGAAGAAAGGACCCAATAGCTTGATTCTGAGAAAGATGGAGACTTTGGATTCTTGGACTAACTTTGAACTTTTCAGAAAGCCATACTTTTCCAGGCGTGATCTTTAGCACACAGGGTTTTTCTATTACTCTTGGTTCAAGCAATGTAAAAGCTGAGTGGCAGATCTGACTCAGAGCTCATGGGCTGGAGAGACAGGCTGAACTGCAAGGACACTTTCGCCCATTGTGTGATAGGACAAGAAAGCAAGTGGTGGTGACTTTTCATGGTTGAGCGCTATCATTTCTCCCTATGCAGGGAGGACTTCACTTTATTATTGCTGTATCTTATTCTCCATCCTCCTAATGAGAAGGAAGGACTCACTGGAGAAGAGCCTAATGCTGGGAAAGATTGAGGGCAACAGAAGAAGGGGACGACAGAGAATGAGGTGGCTGGATGGAGTCCCTGAAGCAGTAGGCGTGAGCTTAAATGGACTCCAGAAGATGGTAGAGGACAGGAAGGCCTGGAGGAACGTTGTCCATGGGGTCACGATGGGTCGGACACGACTTCACAACTAACAACAACAATTCTCCACCCTCTGCAGTGTCTTTAATGCCCCTCCTGAGAACTCCCTATTCAAACATGCCATCCCATGTCCAGGTCTGGGCTCCAAAACAGCCAATTTACCCCATAGATTACATGATGCCAACATTAACTTAGCACTGACTTTTCCCTATGAGGGTAAGTTTTATTTACCATCTGCTAATCAGAATGAAATGAATAAGTTATGGGACATATAGAGAAGTGTGTGTGTGTGTGTGTGTGTAATTTTCCATATAGTGTTACAACACAAAAATAGCTTCTAGCTTTGTTCAGACAGATGTTCAAATGCTATCTAGAAAAGTCTGGAAGGTTAGTGTGGGGGGGGGGAGGCAAGGACCGAGTACATTAAGGGCCACATAAACGTATTCATAAAAGAGGAAAAAAAAAGCATTCTGTCAGATTGTGTGCTGAACGTTTACCCTTTCAGTTCTCTGAAAGTTTTATTTCTTCATGAAAGAAGTCTTTGATTTTCTCCTGGGTAATTTACAATGTCTCTGGAGGGCATTTTTCAGCTTCCCTTCTCACTTCAAGGCAGCCAAAGGGACTGAGTTGCTATGTTTTATTTCTGTAACATTTCTTCCTGTCCTCTGCGTTTCCTTCTGGACTTTAATGGGAGCATGGAAAACCAGAATCAATACATAAAGATAGATAGATAGGATATGCCAACATGATCCTCATGCTTGACAGAGGTGACAGACCTTGTAATTCAATGTATCGAGAGATTTCCAGACCGGGAAAACCTTTTATGGTTTTTTCCAGAAAATCTGGGGAAAAAACTGCCCATTTACCTTCTTGAAGATCTATTTCACAAAGTACATTCATCCCATATATATTCCTTCAACTTCCAAATGTGTGATTACTACCCAGTATCTTGAAATGCTTATTGCTATACATAAGTCCATCATGGGTCTTCATAAGAAAGGGAGATCAGCCTTATGGGGAAGATTGAATGGCAATATTTTAAAAGGGGGGGGGAAGCAAAGGAGAAGAGAAATAAAGGGGGTCTAAAGCTATCTAGATGTCCATTGTGAGAACAACAGATCCAACAGAACAATTCTTGTTTCTGTTGGATTCTATGAGGATTCTAAGCCAGGGGTCCCCAACCTATGATCCGTGGCCTACTACTGGGCCGTAGCCTACTGGCCACTGGGCTGCGGGACAGGCTGGCCAGTGCACGCACTTGCACTAGCGCCCACGGATCCCTTTGCACATGCGCATAGGGCTAGCAGCGGCGGTGGCTAGCGCCTGTGCGCATGCACAAACAGGGTCGCTAGGGCATGCAAGTTGTGCACCTCATTTGTGCATGCACATGGCGCTATCAGCAGTGGTGGCTAGCATCTGCCCACATGTGCAAACAGTACCGCTAGCATGCATGGGTTGCGCAGCCCGTTTGCACATGCGTGCGGCTCTACCAAAGTTGGTGGCTAGGGCCTGCACGCATGCACAAATGGGGCCGTTAGCGCCATGCGGGTTGTGATGCTGTTTGCACATGCACACGGGGCTAGCAGCGGTGGTGGCTAGTGCCTGCAGGCATGCACAAATGGGGAACACTAGCTCTGTGTGGGTACGTGTGGCCCCGTTCGTGCACGGCCCCATTCCCACGTGCGCATGCACGCGCACGCGCAAATTTCCCAGCTGCTCCCTTTCCCTCTGGGCTGCCAGCATGAAAAGGCTGGTGACCTCGGTTCTAAGCCATCCAGGTAAAGTCTGAAAGTTGACAAGCTAGATTTCTTTTCTTGTTGGTCTGAGACGTTTTGCTGCTCACCCAAACAGCTTCATCAGTCAGAACAAGTTAGTTAGGCAAAGAGTCTTTTTTCTGTTCTTGTCTATGGAGGGTCTCAGTCATCCAGATCAGGCTTGTCCCAAAAGTGGTTTTCCAACTGGACTTCCTTGGTGTTTTCTTTGAAAACCTTTTGCCTTTCATCTAAAAATCTTCTTCAGTTCTTGCTCGGCCTTAATGCTGACAATGGGAGATTTTCACGCTACAATCCTTGCCCTGTTTTCTACTTCTCAGGCAAGACATCAGGGGTGACTCTGTATCTGTTTAAACAATACCCTCTCCGTGCCACTTTGCTGCATTGCATCCACTGAAAACCATGTTCATGAACCTCTCTCTGAAAGGCAAGTGTTTCCTAATGCTGCTGGCTTTGTCAATGTTCCCTGTAATAAAGCATGATGGTCGGATGCCTTAAGGTGCTGTAATCGATACAGGCTGAATTCTTTTCCTGCTGGCTGGCTCCCTGGATCCCCAGCAGCTTCCCTGGAGTGTGTAAAATCCTTTGGGCAAGGACCGTTTTGTAATCAATAATATATCAGAGGCACATGCATAAATAAATCAGGTAACAAATTTCTTTCCCTGGCTCGGACTTCATTATCGTATCTCACATTTCCGTGCTGGTTGTTATATTTGCTTTCAAAGTTGTGGTTATTACTTATTAGAGCTTACAGCTTTACCTGCTGATTCTCGGTCTGGAAAGCCCGCTCATATTAAGAGTCAACTCACATCCTGCCTTCACAATGTGAATGGTAAACAGAGTTCAGTTTGGGAGTCAGAGATAATATGCTGTGCAGATGTGAGCTGAATTCATAAGACCGTGATGTCATGGAATGGTTTCCTTGCATCAAAAGAAGCCTTTTGCATCAAAAGATCTCCATTTAGTAATAATAATAAAGTTGGAAGGGACCTTGGAGGTCATCGAGTCCAACCCCCTGCTCAGGCAGGAAACCCTATACCATTTCGGAGAAATGGCTCTCCAGTCTCTTCTTAAAAACTTCCAGTGTTGGAGCATTCACCGCTTCTGGAGGCAGGTTGTTCCACTGGTTAATTGTTCTAACTGTCAGGAAGTTTCTCCTCAGTTCCAGGTTGCTTCTTTCCTTGACTAGTTTCCATCCATTACTTCTTGTCCTGCCTTCAGGCGCTTTGGCGAATAGCTTGACTCCCTCTTCTTTGGGGCAGCCCCTGAGATACTGGAACACTGCTATCATGTCCCCCCTCGTCCTTCTCTTCATTAAACTAGACATACCCAATTCCAGCAAACGTTCTTGATATGCATGATCCTGTGCAGTTCCCAGGGGGAATCTCTTGTTTTCTTAAGAGGTTCCGGGAAGTGTTTTGAGGAGCACTTTGTAGTTCACTTTGGATGTTAACCATCAGATTGTGGTGTGAAACAAAGCTCAGGATGGTTCCACTGCTCCGTATCACACACAGAAGGCCTCCCTCACTATCTCTGAGGGGCAGGAAAAGTGAGATCAGACACACGAGGGATCACTTGGGCTCTGATATAACTCTTCTTTTTTTTTTAAAAAAAAAAGAAAGATAGATTCATACAATGAAAGTGTACTGGAGAGCATAACAGAAAGGTGTGTGGCTTCATCTAACATGCTTTCAGCTGCTTTCATCTAGCTTAGTCTTGTTCAATTTGGACTTCAACTCCCAGAAACCTCCAAATTGTAATCTAACATATATGAAAGGTATCAAATTAGGAAAGGCTGACTTAGGCCTTTGGAAGCCAGCTGTTTTAATGTACTGCACAATTTTCTGCTTGTAAGAAATATTCTACATTTTGTGAATGCTCAGAGGGCTCTGCCTTCTGATTTAAGGCTTTACATTCTGGTTTAAGGAAAAGTTCTACATTCTGATTTAAACGTTCTACATTCCAGTTTAAGGAAGTGCGGGAACAAATATTTACCAGATCTGACTGGAAGTGCTTAACTCAGACAGAGATCATCAGAATTTGCAATGTCTATGAATACTCAAGTCTTTCTCAGAGGGTCTTCAAAACATTTTTTAGAACAATTAAAACTTTTTTTTTAATCCTGCCTGGAGAAAGACAATGAAGGAATATTCTTAATGGCTATCACTTCACTGTACATGCAAAATATTTAATGTGGTTGGTGATTGAAGACTGATGAGTGAGACAATGTATTTTTAGAACACCTAATGAGTTCAATTACAAGTGGTTCAAATCAGGGATTCTAATGCTCTTTATGCTTCATTACCTTTAAACTTAAATGAGAGATCCCTAATGGGATTTACTTTTTTTTTAATTATGCTTCCATGTAACCTTTGTTTGAACAATGCTAAAACTGATATAGCCTTCCTTTGATAATTATATATTGGAACTCTGCCTTTAAGGGAAAAAAAAATGTATGTGATGTTGAACAACTTTAATGGGGAAATGTTAGTACCTTGTAACAGATAGTATTAAGCTACCTCCACTAACATTGGATTTATCTGTCTGTCTGTCTGTCTGTCTGTCTGTCTGTCTGTCTACCGTATCTATCTATCTATCTATCTATCTATCTATCTATCTATCTATCTATCTATCTATCTATCTATCTATCTATCTATCTATCTATCTATCTATCTATCTATCTATCTATCTATCTATCTATCTATCTATCTATCTATCTATCTATCTATCTATCATCATCTATCTAATCAGTCAGCTCTTTCTGGTTCAGCTTGACACCTCACAGGCATCCTGCCATCGAAAGAAGAGCAGGGGGGGGGAGAAGGATGAAAGGGCAATAAAGCTTTGTCTGTACATGATAGGAAATTGGAAGGAGGGGGATGAAAGGTGATAAGGACCAGAGCAGCCAGATCCTATTTGTACCAGCATCCCATGCCAGGCACCCTGAGAAATATGTGGATTACCCTGTTAGCTGGAAATGGACTGTTACCTTGAGAGCACAGAAGATTTCAGAGCTGGCTTGACTTTATTGCAACCAACATCCTTAGTAAAAGAACTCTTGTGCGCTCTCTCTCTCTCTCTCTCTCTCTCTCTCTCTCTCTCTCTCTCTCTCTCCCCTACCTACTATCTATCTATCTATCTATCTATCTATCTATCTATCTATCTATCTATCTATCTATCTATCTATCTATCTATCTATCTATCTATCTATCTACCTACCTACCTACCTACCTACCTACCTACCTACCTACCTATCTATCTATCAATCATGTAATTTAAATTCTGTCCATTTCATTCATAGAGTGACTCTGGATGGTGTACAATTAAAACCTAGTTGTCTTGATTCTTTTTATAATTCTCTTTATTATGAAATGCATACTGGTGCAATGTCAAGACTCACAAAGTATATGAGTGACCCATAGATGAAGTCCTCTTAGGATCTCTTAACTTTTCAAGTATGAGACTGAGTAGAATGATGTGTCTTCAGAAAGCCTTAGAAAACCTGACAAAGTGGAATCAACTCTCAAGACTTCCCCCCAGGCAAAAGGTGCAGAGACAACTTTTAGGTTATCAGTTAGTTATTGAGTCACTTTGGTTGAATATCTTAAGAATGACATCTTCCACTTTCTTGAAAGGGAAAAAAGTAATAACAAAAATAAATAACTGGCTATTTTCTCTCTATTGTGATTCTTCGACTCTCTCCCAAACTGTTTCAATGGGAGAACTAGCACTCATTCTTAAGTTACCTCACAGCTGGGTCCAGCAAGGGGTTTAATCTGCTGAGATGGAGTTGAGATATAGAAGGACCATCTTTCAGACCAAGATGGACAAGTGAATCCCAGAGACACAAAGCAGAGGAACCCATTCTACTGAGCCAGATGAACAAAGGGGCAGATTCTCTTGTAATCACCCTACAAGTCTTGACTGTTGGCCAAGTGCAGATACTACGTTCCCCTCTGGTTTTGCAGAACACTCTGGGTCCCTGATTGCACAACCCTAAATCAGTGCGTCAGAGCTTTAAAGCATAAAAGTAACGGTGATGATTGATTTAGCTAAAGGCTAAAACATATGAAGAACAGTTGCAAGAATTGGGTTTGTCTAGGCCAGGGGTAGGCAACCTTGGCTCTTTTATGACTCGTGGACTTCAACTCCCAGAATTCCTGAGCCAGCCATGCTGAGGGGAAAGGGAGAGGTTTCCAAGCTGAGCCATGCTGGCTCAGGAATTCTGGGAGTTGAAGTCCACGAGTCATAAAAGAGCCAAGGTGGCCTACCCCTGGTCTAGTGAAAAGAAGAACGGGGGGGACATTATAGCAGTCTTCCAATAAAAACCCAACTTGTTTATACTGTTAATATACTCAGCCATTCATGAAAAAAAAAGATGCACCCCTCACTGTGCCAAGATGGTCCAAATACTCACAGTTGTGCACATTTCAAGGAACCATTTTCATCACAAAATAGTAAAAATGACAAGAGGGTGACATATTATTTGTGGTTCCATGCAGTCTTTGAAAAATAAGAAAAGGCATCCTTTAACTGTATGCATGCAGTGGTGGGATTCAGCCGGTTCGCACTGGTTCGGTAGAACCGGTAGCTAAATTTTGCTGCATTCGGAGAACCGGCTGGCTTCCAGAAGTCCAGTCTAGGCCTCGGAGGCCTGGAGAAGGCCTCCCAGGCCTAGAACGGCCTGCCGGAAGTGCATGGATGCCACTTCAGGAAGCCCATTCTAGGGTTCGGAGGCCTCCCAGGCCTAGAACGGCCCACTGGAAGTACATGGATGCCACTTCTGGAAGTCTGTTCTAGGCCTCAGAGGCCCAGGCCTTCATCAAATAAGAGAACCAGTTGTTCAGGTATTTGAATTCCACCACTGGATGCATGTTTTGAAAAGTGAAGCCCTCACTTATCACCACAACAACATTCGAATACTTTGTGCGGAGAATATACCCTACAAAATGTGAATATCATTTATAGCCGTAATTAGGCACTTTCTTTCAGCAGAGAGATCTGTTTCCTTCCATGGAGAAGATTGAGCAGCACAGGGAGAGAGAGAAATTTTCTCCTTCAGATTCATTCAGGGAAAAGGAACTTCATAGGGACAGCTGAAGCCCTCTTGCATTCCCAAAAATTTCGCCAAGGTATAATTTTAGAGTACCAGAAAGTGACAAGTGTCTGTTTTCATTAAAATTGTCAAGAACCTTCAGCTAATTGACAAGATTTGCAAAATGCTGGGAAACCATACATAGCTTCTTGGGGTTGCCATGACAACTGGGCCCCCAACTGCAGAAGCAATGATCTGTTCATATTACTTATCTTCAAGTGAAATTACTCAACTTGTGCTAAAGTACTTTGAGATTCCCAGAAAATATTCAAGTCAACTACATCTTTTTTTCTGCCCACAATAAATGAGGAACGAGAAGCTGAGTGAAGTTTTGAAGAAGCACCCACCAATACAGAGTTAGTGAGCAGTATAGGTGACCCTGGGTGCAACAGCATCATGGCTGATAAATTTTGGGAGCTGAAATCCATGCATCTAGAGCAGCGGATTCCAAACTTTTCTATACCCCGCACCCCTAGAATGCTTCTGATATATTCTTGCACCCCTTGCAAAAGTTCAAAATAACGGCAATGAATTATGCATATACACTATAATTTTGAAAAACCAAGTTTTCGCACCCCCTGGAATATCGTCTTGCACCCCCAGGAGCTGCGAGCACTCCCGGTTGGGAACCCCTAATCTAGAGGCACCCAGATTAAGAAATCATTTCCCCCAGCCTTCTACTCTTATTATGATATGTATCTACTCTCAGTGCCCTATTCAATCACATCCTGTATTCACAAAAAAGCCACTTCGGTTGAAGCTTTTTCATAGCTGTTTCAGGTTGTTGCACAGCTTTGCGGTTTCTTCCTGGTTTTTCAATTTTTGTTGAAGAGCTTTGAAATAACAGAATGACAGAGTTAGAAGACACCTTGGAGGTCTTCTAGTTCAACCTTCTCCTCAAGAAGGAGACCCTATACCATTTCAAACAAAAGACTGTTCAAGCTCTTCTTGAAAACCTCCGGTATTGGAGCACCCACAACTTCTGAAGGCAAGCCCTTCCACTGGTTAATTGTTGTCATTGTTACAAAATTTCTCCTTAGTTCTAGGTTGCTTCTCTCCTTGATTGGTTTCCATCCATCACTTTTTGTTCTGCTTGGGTTGACCCCCTCACCTTTGTGGCAGCCCCTTAGATATTGGCAGCCCCTTAGATATGTCACCCCTAGTCCTTCATTTCATTAAACTAGTCATATCCAATTCCTGCAACCGTTCTTCATATGTTTTAGCTTAATAAATAAAAGAGTCACATCTAGTGAGATGGGCTTACATATAAATTTGACAAATAAATAAAACTAATGTTCCACATGTTTTGATGTGTTCTATGTTACGCTTTCAATTTTTGTTTTAATCTTTCTGGTTCCAAAATTCTATTTTCAGTTTTGGAACCAGTTTTCGTTTTCATTTAGGTGCAAATTTATACATGCGGCTATAATCCAGTGGAATTCATTCTACTTTGCATTCATCGTTCTTTTTATTGCTTACTGTAATCAGAGATAAGCTGTATGAACATCAGAAATGTTGACTGCCTTTTTATGTACCTTTTCTCTTACATTTACACGTCTACACCGATGAAAGTCCTGCTAATTTTCTTCTTCTTTATTGTTGTAAAATTGTTAGCAGGAGCAGCATTGCGAAATTTCCATGGATGTTTGACCTGAGCATTCATCTTCAATTGTTCACTTTATGTTTAATTGGCTGGCATTTTTAGCTCAGAAAGAAGAAGCTATTGGAGAGGAACGCTAAAGTCAGCTTCAAAATTCAGATATTGAAGGAACAAATCTTAGCAACACTTGTTTAATGGTTGCTATCCTTGCCTCTTACAGAGAGGTTATTCGGGGCAACCAATGCAGAGGTAGGCAAAACGACACTGCGAGTTCATATTGAAAGTTCAGGCTAGCTATTTTTATTTTTTTCTGCTAATTTTTCATTATACTCCTACTCAAGGGTCTGTGCCAGGCAGGTGCATATTGGTTTGTGCTGTGACTTTTGTGCCTAGCCAATCAGTCATCACTCAAACTTATTTTTCAGTCCTTTATGAAATCCTCTGTATATTGGGAAGACTATAAATATTTAAAGCATAATAAAAATAAAAACATCTTGAGTGATGTGTTCAGAAGTCTGGCAAAACTTTTTTTTTTTAAAGTGCAATTCAATTCTCTTTTGAAGAAAAAAATGGTCTTGTTTAATTAACAGGTGAGATTAAATGCCGTACTGATTGATTGCGTATTAAAAACTGAACTCAGATTAATTGGAAATGGCCATCTGGATTTGTCTCCTGTTGTAGCAGATGAAAATGGCTATGAAATACTTTCTCAATGAACTATTTGAGCTGCAGTCAATGCAGTTATTCTATATGTTTCAATCCTTCTTTTAATATGAAGAGTAATTTTATGGCATCTTACCTTTCTGAAGAGGTTTGAAAAGTGGATCTTGGATGGAGATCAGATTTACCATTCTCTGCATTTCAATATTTTATTGTGAAACAAAATCGTTAAAGCTGTAACTACATCTGTGTAGTATATGACTTTTTGTCATGTCTGTAAGAATCTCAAATATTAAGAAGGAAACAGCATGCAGCTTAGTGTACATGGAGGTTTAAATATTAAGGTGACATCTTGATCGTCGTTTCCCAGTCTGTAGCACCTGCTGGAACTGTTGAAGTTTATTTTGAAACATTAAGAAAAAAAATGCATCTTATGCAGCATGTTTTGCCATTTCCATCTAAACATAGTCACAACATTAACCTAAACGTGGGTCTTCTCTGCGCCCTGTTTTTTCCACCATCCAAACTCATAAAGTTCTAGGAAATTCAAAAGCATGTGCATTGTGTGGCATGTGGTTGTTGGTTTTTTAAAAAAATAGTATTGGAGAAAAGTGAGTGTTGCATTCTTTTGTAAAATCACAGACCAACATACGTCTCCTTTTTAAAGTGTTTTTCAGGCACATCTTGAACTGACACAACTCTTTAAGCTACTTCTTTGTTTTGAAAACACGCTCAGGATGTAGCCAACTGGCCTTTGTTTGATTGCCACCCTAAAGATTAAAAAAAAAAGTTCTTGCACTTCCCCAGGTTGATTTTTCAACTTCAAAGTCCAGCTTGCTGTCCTAGTTTCTCATCCAAAAACCAATAGAGCACAAACCATGACAGCAGGCGCCCCCAGCTACTGAAGTACATTACTTTTATTCTTACTCATTTTTGTGCAATTTTGCAGATTATGCGAAGAATTCCAATAAATCAGATATGACGGTATCCATTGATAGGATCACTGATGGTTTTTTTTTGGGAAAATATGAATCTCCCTATAGTTCCTAGAAGAAACTGCATTTTGGGGAACTCTTCCTTAATGCATTGTGTATTTTACATATATAGTGATTACAATAAGATGTTATAGCCTTCTTTTTAATGTAAGATGTTTTGAGCTTTTTCTTAACAGAGTAACAGGGAACTCAGAGGTCTAGTCCAACCCCCTGCTCAAGCAGGAGACCCTGTACCATTTCAGACAAGTGGCTGTCCAGTCTCTTCTTAAAAGCCTCCAGTGATGGAACCCCCCAACTTCTGAAGGCAAGCCATTCCACTGGTTAATTGTTCTCACTGTCTGGAAATGTCTCCTTAGTTCTAGGTTGATTCTCTCCTTGCTTAGTTTCCATCTATTGTTTCTTGTTCTGCTTTCTGGTGCTTTGGGGAATAGGTTGCCCCCCTCTTCTTTGTGGCAGCCCCTCAAATATTCTTCTCTGCAACTCTCTGTTAAGTGTCCACCTTGGGCCAACACATGAGCTAAGAAGGAAAATTCCAAGAAGACCTGCCATTCATATGTCTTTTGTTTTTCTCATCTTGCTACTGATGGGCAACAATCTCTGAGTAGATTGTTTGGCACGGTGGTAATAGATGCAATTGGTTAATTGAATCAGTCACTGTCCATTTACCTTTGTATCCATCAGCAAATATCTTCCAAGATTCTGAATTGTTTCAAAGTAAGATGATGCACTAAACTGCAATGTTGGCTCCTTGACAGATTTATCTAAAAGAAGGAAAGGAAGGAAACTTGTTAGTGCCATTTGGGGGAATATGTGAGATTTGGAAGGACAAGAAATGTACATTTTACAATCATGAGTGGTTGATTTTCTTTTTAAAGTTTCACCAGAAAACAACCGCCTCAAGAGTGAACACTTGTTGATTTCCTCTTTCAACATTGTTAGCATTATTTGAGCTCCAGGCATTGGGAGTTTTCATAGCCATTGGCGATGATGGCATAAAATATTTAACTAGTAAATCAAGAAGGGAGAACATTAATTTAGATATCTAACTACACCTCTTCACTGTTAGGTCTAGAAATGGTGATTCAATTCTACCAAGTCTCTTGTGGATAAATTACGGCTGAATATTTTCTAAAAGGGGCTGTTAAAAGATGTGACTGATAACTCTTGTCTTGCCTGCTTAATCTCAGGAAATTGCAGGGTCTTAGAAAAAGGACCTTTTGACAACTCAAGCATGGGAGGCTTTGAGATTCTGATAAAACACAGGTTAAAATGTTCTGAGTTTTCATGATTTATATTGGTCAACATATTTGTTTGAGTGGATGGGAACCAAGCCAGGCAAGCATACAAATATCAGAAAGAATCATTGATCTGCCTACCTTCCCATTTGCTTACCTGACTGACAATGATTTTCTAAGAGCTCTATCAAGTGTCATTTACAGCCCTAACAAGAGAAGACAATGACTGAAATTAATGTCCAGGTGTCCTTTTGTTATATAGCTGCCCGGTTGCCTTGTTGTTATTCCTGACTATCTGATGAGAAGTATTTGTGTGTGTAACATGCACCTGGCCAGATTGATATAAGGCCATGAAGCAGTTGTACGCATGTTGGCTGATTGCACCTTTATTCTGCCTGCAGAGGAGAAAATACACTTTTATGGTAAGACCCAGAAAACACATTGTCCTTCCAACTTCCCTGTCTTACAGCTCATTCTTCCAGTCTCTAGTCTCCTTCTCATTATTTGTAGGCTTTTACAGTTGTTAGGAAACATGGTTTTCAAACACGAAGAGTTGACATGGCAAGCAGAGCATAGTATTTTATAACTCCCTAAGCTACAGAAAACAGTTGTGTGCAAGCATAAACAGAGAGAGAGAGAGAGCTGTCTGACTTGAAAATAACTCGGGGTTGCTCAGCCCAATTCTCAGTTGTAAATGAAGTCCCAGTGATTCCTATCTTGTATAGCCCAGCGGCCATGGTGTCAGCTTTAACTAGTTCTCTGGGAATTTCTCCATCACCCGAGCAATCTTTTTCTGATAGAAATCTCACAGAGTGAAATTCAAAAGGTTGCAAGAATGGGGGGTGGAGGGGGGGGTGGAGCCTTATTTGACCATTTCTGAATCTTTGGTTAACTGTTAGCATTTAATGAGAAGTCAAGTGTAAGAAATACAGATTTGCTATCTGGAGTAGTCAATGGAGGACCCCAAAGCAGGTCTGTGTCGGCACCCATCTGTTGCTCAACATGTCTGTATCTAGAAAACATATGCTCGCTATTTTTGACTAGCAATGCAATTTTGGATCATTTCATCTTTCGTCCCTGAAAGATCAGCTCCCTGGTTTTATAAAGAATGGACTGGTAGCACAAACACCAGATATTCTGCTTCTTATACTTGAGGATTGGTCCAGTTTTGCTACTTAATTGGTTCAGAGAAAATGAGATCACATCCATCTTATCATCACATTTTTTTTTATATCAGCTGTTTTATAGCAAGGGAAATATTTGATCAACATTTTTTTTATATCAGCTGTTTTATAGCAAGGGAAATATTTGATCAATTGGATAGCCAATATTAACAAGTGCATTAGAAATATTATGCAGTCCTTAGACAATAACCATGGATCTGTTGCTTGAACCAAAAGAGAGAGAGAGAGGAATAGATTAGAATCCTAGGCACTTTTGCATCATAGGAAGGTCCACTGGGTATCGTGAGAATACATTCAAGAACATGATTGAAGCAACTGTAGCAGAGGACTTGTTTCAGTGAGCAATAACAACCTGGAAGTTCATCAAACAGATCTTGAGGTATTGGGGCCATCAATAGGGTGCTGAGGGAGCAGTTCTTGGGTTGTAGATAGTTCACCTCTGTTGGGCAGGCAACCTTCACTTAACAGCCAGTTGCTTAGTGACTGTTCAAGATTACGACGAATCTTCCCAACTTTGATGTTTGAAACCCATTTCAAAGTTCTGACAGCCACACTCTCCATGAAGTTATGCGATTGCATTTTTGGGTATTTGGCAGCTGGCACACATTTAAGACCAGTATCTCACAGTTATGTGACTAGGATTTGTGCCACTTTCTGGTGTTTACTTCTGTTTTGGGGCAAAAATGCCTAGGTTCACTTAACAACTGCCACAAAATGGGTTGTAAAATTGGGAGCAGTTATATGATGATCTGCTTCATGACTGTCATGGTTTACAAATATAATTCTGGGATCAGTTACTGTCATAGGTTGAGGACTACCTATCTGAGAGTAGAGTTGATTCTCTTCTGTCCAAAACATACAAAACCACAGCAGTCGTGGAAACACAGCCACTTGTGACAAATCCATCTTCCAAAACTGGCATGTAAGAAGGAGTTGTTTAGAGAAGGAGGGGTCTACCCATTTTGGTATTACTCAGCTTTCACGTTTCTAAACTCCTGTCCCTTCCGTTTTTGAATCAGTTTTGTTCATTTTTTGCACATATAGAATGTTGCTAAGGCAAACCTTTTCTTTCAACATTATTCATTAACATATGGATCTTTTTATGGATCTGTCTTAAAAACACACATCTTTGTAGGCACGGTTTCTTAGAAAAAGTGCAATGGAAAATATTGCAGTTGGAGAACTGGTCAGGGAATTGCAAACTAAATCATAAACCAGAGAATGCTTTCTCCAAGTGCTTCTGATCTGGAAAATATACTTTTTTTCTGTTGAATCACCTGCCATCTGGACCAATCTCCCTGTCATTCTTTAAATGGCTTTGAAAGTCACTGGATTAGCAGGAAATGTGTCTCTGTGGGGATGTTATTAAATGGGTCAGTCTATTAGTCTCTGGATTATCACCGCCTTCATTTTTATTGAATGAGATGTGCTTTTAATTGGTATGCTGCCCATATGTGAAAGAAAAGAAAGAAAAATGAATTTCTTACTTATCCCGAGAGGAGCTGGAAAATGTAAAATTATTGGACAGGCAGTCAAAATAGAAGTAAGAGAGGAATTTAAATTATACCTATGTAGAATTATTTAGAAGGATTTGTGTGTGTGTGAGCGAGAGACCTAAATATATTCCTTCCATCAGACACCATCCAGATGCCTCCAAGCTTTTTTCCTCCAACAAATCATGTTCCTTAAAAATGAAGAATAAACATTTTCAATAGGTGCACAACTGTGTCAACTTCCAGTGTCTGTTGTCACTGCACTGCTCATATGCTGTGTTGATATGATGTTTGCGTGCAGGAGGCTTGCAAGTGAAGCGTTTTCAAAATTCATGTATTTACCTGGAGTTTGCCCGGTTTTCTCCATTCCTGCATACCAACCAACAAAGAAGCCAAATAAATCGCAATGCACAGGGTTCACCAAGCAGCAATAAACCTTTCTCTTTTGCAAATCGTTTATTTAACCTGCTGGCCGATTGCATCATATGGAGGCCACGCCCACCCCAGCTCCGGCAATGCAAAAAAAAAAAAAGCGATATGTTGCAACACATCACGTGACGCGGCAAGTTTGACACCCGTGCCTTAACAGGTCTGGGTGAGATAGGTTCCAAATGCAAATTTCTGTTGCAAATAATCATCAGCCTACCTGTCTGTCTTTGTCTCTGTATATATATACATGCATCTATTTTCTATTGTTGAAAGAAAAGTCTTCATCGTGGTTCAGTCCAAGCTGGGAATAAACATGGCGACTGCTTTAGAAAGAAGGTTGCAGTTTATTGAAGAGGAGAGCCAGACAGAAAGATGGCTCTGGCAGAAAAGAGAGAAAAGGGCTGAGCACATGTAGGGAGTGGGTTTTTATACCCTCTTGAGCCTTTTGTCTGGAGTTGTTTCCTGTTCCTGTTTGAGGCTATTTCCTGTGTCATGTATTCTGACCTGAGTCACGGTATGCCCTTTGGCATCTGTGGGTTAATCCTATTATGTCCTGTCTTAGATTTTGGGTGGGGTATGTAGATTTTAGGTGTCTTTGTCTTCTTAATCTTCTAGCTCCAACCTTCCTGGATTTACATCTGCATTTCTATAGAGCTGGTTTCTGCTTGGGGGAGGGAGACAGAAAAACTGGGCATGCCTTTCTGCCTCTTTAAGATCCTTTGAGGAAATATATTTTTCTGCCCTTTTAATATTTCCTTCTCTGGGGGGCTGACTTCCCACACTATATTTCAAAATAAGTGTAGAGATATTTAGAGATATTATCATTAGACATCAGGTATGTTCTTCCTTCATTCTACAAATGTAGTCTGGACTTTGGCATACATCTTGATATGAGAATGTGTATGTAGCTGTGCAAGTTCCCTTTCTTAGTTAGGAACAATTTCATCCAGAGAAAGGAGACTTCAAACACAACCCATTGCCAACCCATAGGAATCTGATGCATAGTTTTAAAGATGGGATGTGGGGAAGGAATTTCTCACTGCGCCTTGACCAAATGAATCTCCAGTAGCTCTTTCTAGATGATGTGAAATAGGGCACAGTTGTCTGATTGACTTGGACATCTCTCCAGTTGCGGCACACATTCTGCTTACCATCTTTGCCATATCTCTACGGAGATTCTCAGCCATCCAGGTCATGGTTATCCCAAAGGTGCTTTTCCAAAAGACAACTGGACTTCCTTGGGGTTTTTTTTTTGGAAACATTTTACTTCTCATCCAAGAAACTTCTTTAGTTCTGAAGAAGAACCGAAGAAGCTTCTTGGATGAGAAGCAAAACATTTTCAAAGAAAAAAACCGAGAAAGTCCAGTTGCCTTTTCGAAAAGCACCTTTGGGACTGTTGTACACAATTTAGTCATCACGTTGCTTTCTGGAGAAGGGGGTTCAGCATAAGTATTGGAATACTGCATCCAGTTTTGGTCATCACGATGTAAAAAAGATGTTGAGACTCTAGAAAGAGTACAGAAAAGAGCAACAAAGTTGATCAGGGGTCTGGAGGCTAAAACATACAAGGAACGGTTGCTGGAATTGGGTATGTCTAGTTTAACGAAGAGAAGGATGAGGGAGGACATGATAGCAGTGTTCCAATATCTCAGGGGCTGCCCCAAAGAAGAGGGAGTCAAGCTATTCTCCAAAGCTCCTGAAGGAAGGACAAGAAGCAACGGATGGAAACCAATCAAGGAGAGAAGCAACCTAGAACTAAGGAGAAACTTCCTGACAGTTAGAACAATTAACCAGTGGAACAACCTGCCTCCAGAAGTAGTGAATGCTCCAACACTGGAAGTTTTTAAGAAGAGACTGGACAGCCATTTGTCCGAAATGGTATAGGGTTTCCTGCCTGAGCAGGGGTTTAGACTAGATGACCTCCAAGGTACCTTCCAATTTTTTATTATTATTATTATTATTATTATATTATTATTATTATTATTATTATTATTATTATTATTATTATTATTATTATTATTATTATTATTATTATTATTATTATTATTATTATTATTATTATTATTATTATTATTATTATTATTATTATGATCCTTCATCAGAGCATAAATAGGAAGTCATGGAGAAAGAGATAAAAAATGGCATAGTTCTGCTTCGGTAAAATATGCCATTCCTGAGTCATGTTTCAGCTCATATTCACTAAGCAGAGCTTCAGCAGCCAGGACCCTCTCTAGCCTTCTGTAAGATGATTTAATTGATGGATAGGTGGTGAATCTGTCCAAAGAGAGACTGCATTCTTCAAGTTTTAAAGTCTTAGAGAGTAATTTAAAGCAGAAACATTAGAAAGCAATTTATATAATCCTCATCTTCAATTACTCCATATTTTACGCTCCATTCTTTTCTGATCAATTTCTAATACACACACCCCAGCCAACTTTCACTTGTTTAAGGACATCATCATCACCATCACAATTCTCCCCAGGTTGAATCCTCAGGATTCTCAATCCATGAAATTTTGGGGGTGATGCTCAGCTGATGGCAGGATCAGAGCTTCCCCAGTGACTCAGAAAAGTGAGGAGTGGAGGGTCAAAGTAGATCAACCGTCTGACCCTTGTCACTTCTCCATTGAATCAGTACTAGGAGGGCACTGAGGAGACGGTTAACAAAGGGAGCCTCTCCTGAGTTGAAATACCAGATCTGAAGCAAGCTAAGGAAGTCAAAGGCAAGACGGTGGGCAATCACAGTAGTGAATGTGTTTTCCCCCGTGATTATATGTCTAGTTTTTCCAGTTCCTAAAAACAATAATAAAATCCCCTGTTAATAACATACCCAGAACTAGTAATTTTTCACAGACCTTGGGCTGGAAGGGACCTATTCTTCCTCTTTCCATCACACGAGGTGAGTCTCTCTGCGGCTCACTTCAAAGCAAACAATGCTTGTGAAATGTGCGGCGTTGGAGGCAAGAAGGAATACAATTATAAGCGCCTCCTGTAGAGAACATTATGCCTTAGGCTCTCTAAGTGCCTTTTAACTCCTCAACTTAATCACCGGTCTGAGATTGCCAGAAATAAGCTGGCATCCTATGCCAACCACGCAGTAGGCTTACTCTGTATAGAAGCATGGGCTTATAACCAGGATTTTTCAAAGTTTGCCATTTAGAGGACCTCTGGGACTGCTGGAATATTCATCTCAAATTAACTGGCTGTAAGGACCCGCTTCAAAACCTCATCCCAAGAAAGTTCCAAAAGGAACTTTTATTAGGAGAAGCTGACAGCAGGCATAGAAGGCAGGATCTGAGGGTTTCCCGCTCAGATCAATAGGTTAAAAGAGTCCCAAGCAAACCCCACCCCAACAGTTCATCCGGTCAGTTCAAAGGAACCAATCCCCAGGTGTTAAGTCAGCTGTGGGAATGGAGCTGATAATGGAGTCCGTTCCCATGCCTGTGAAGATGTTGTTGGGTCTTCGGACCTTTCTCTTCCGCAGCGAGAGATAAGCCAGATGTCCGGAGGCCCATTCCTTTCTCACCCCAGGTTGACATCAAGGGGAAACAGTTCAAAGAGCAAGCAGATAGAAAAGGCAAAGAGGATACCTTGTAGCTAAGTGAAAGGAGATATAATGCATCCCATAGGGTCTCCCCCTCCCCCTCAGGAGAATGACAGAACCCACAGAAAGAAACTGGAAAGGGACAGAATCAACCTCCCCTAACAAGGAAATGGGTTCTGACACTGGCAGAGAAATCAAAAGTAGGAATGAAGGGGAGTTTACACAAACCACAGAGAGAGAGAGAGAGAGAGAGAGAAAGAGAGAGAGAGAGAGAGAGAGAGAGAGAGAGATATGAAATCCAGTGGTCTGTTTGTCTGTCTATAATCTATCTATCTATCTATCTATCTATCTATCTATCTATCTATCTATCTATCTATCTATCTATCTATCTATCTATCTATCTATCTATCTATCTATCTATCTATCTATCTATCTATCTATCTATCTATCTATCTATCTATCTATCTATCTATCTATCTATCTATCTATCTATCTATCTATCTCTGTCTGTCTATCTATCTATCTATCTCCCACATTTAGGTATGTTAACTGAGCAAAGACAACAACTGCTGACTGTTTTAGGATGTTTAGGAGTTAGAGTGAAATTGACCAGAGTCGTGCCAGTTTTCCAGGCCATTCAAAGTAAACAAAGACTAGTTTAAAATAGTTCAAGATATCAAGTAGATGAAGGCCAGTCTGGTTGGGATGAAGTCAGAGGGGACTTTCAGTTGAATCCATAAATAAATATAATGCAGGATGCGTTTGTAGATCTGTTTGTGCCCCAGTAACACTATCAATTATTACAAGTACGAGAGTCCCATTTTTTCCCAAAAATGGCAATTAACACATGATTATTAAAGCAATTTTTCCTACAGGAGATGCAAAAGGAGATTAGAGTATGATGTTATCTTCAGTATTTGTATGTTATCGAATTATTAAAATCCCAGGTAGTTAACAAATGCAGTGCCTTAGACTATTATTTCCCAAATGCTCCAAATCAACAAATTAAAACTAAGACTAGACCTCAATTAAAGCAGCCAGGCAAAGCACAAGGTAGTCAGTCTCTAAAAGATTCCAGAAAAGCCTAATCTTAAAGCATTCCCTAAAAATGATAAATGTAGGGAGGGTATTTCCAGAGGGCTGAGTCAACCATCATCAAGTTCTGCTCCAAAGCCTACTTTAGTTTAGTCTCTTGGAAAAATCCATCTGGATGGTTGCTCCCATAGTTTGAGCTCTGACGAAATCTTTTACAGGGACATTGGTTAATCAGAAAATGAAACACAACTGATGATTGGTGATTTAATAGAATATGAATAGCCGAGCACAGAAGTATTAAGAGACAGTGATTGGATAGGCAAGCTTGCCTTGGCACAGCTTAGAACTGATATTTAAGAGCTTCTTTGGGGAAACCTTAGGAAAAACTCACCTCTAGATAAGGTTGTTACTGACTTTCAACTGCATACCACCGTGCCTATATACATGAGACTGCTCCTGAAAAAGTGGGATAGCTGAAACTCAAAGTCATTGGAGGTGTGAGTGTTGAAAATAGAACTGTCATCAGCTCATATTCTTCCCTCCACCCCAAATGTCCAAGGGACAACCACACTCAGAGAAAAGAACCTCTTTTCCTGAGTTCCCCATCCGACCTCACATGGACAAGAATCTTTCTCAGGATTGTATTCTCACTGAACTTCCTCCAATGCTCTGGTTATAATCCCCCTTAGTTTATACATGCAACGCTTCGATGGCTATCATTGTTTTAAATGTACTCAACAGACATTCTTTGCTGATCTTTTCTGATGAAACTAACCATCCAAGGAAACGTGGATGGCCACAACTGCTACAAATCATTTCTCTTTTTTAAATATTAAATATTGTTGAAAACTGGTTAACGAATGCAGCGTAACCTCGTTAAACTCTCCACGACCGATATCAGGAAGCTGCCAAGACTGATTCAACCCTTTGATGCTTCTGAAATAACGACAGTGGGAAAAGCCCGTAGCCTACGCTCCCAATTCAGTCGCAATGGAGTGAGCGGCAGGCTATTCTTTATATTTTTTTCATCTATTTTCAAAACCGGAGCAGAGGTATTACTTGACAAATATTAAAATGGGTTTGCAATAGTCTTCAAAGCTGGGTATTACAATTTATTTACAATTATTCAGCTCTTGGGGGATCACAGTAATTGCGCTCCCAATTTGTGATACTGTGTTTTCCAGAAAATAAGACCCAGACTTCTTTTTTGGGGCCTCCAAAAGAGGCACCAGGTCTTATTCGAGGGGGGGGGTCTTTTCCATTCTCTGGCACCGACAGCCCCCTGCAGCCAGTCCATTTCTCGGAGTCCTAGTGGACAATCACTTAAATATGAGCCAGCAGTGTGCTGCAGCTGCCAAAAAAGCCAACACACTGCTGGGCTGCATTAACAGAGGGATAGAATAAAGATCACGTGAAGTATTAATACCACTTTACAATGCCTTGGTAAGGCCACACTTGGAATACTGCATCCAGTTTTGGTCACCACGATGTAAAAAAGATGTTGAGACTCTAGAAAGAGTGCAGAGAAGGGCAACAAAGATGATTAGGGGACTGGAGGCTAAAACATATAAGGAACGGTTGCTGGAATTGGGTATGTCTAGTTTAACGAAGAGAAGGACGAGGGGGGACATGATAGCAGTCTTCCATATCTCAGGGGCTGCCCCAAAGAAGAGGGAGTCAAGCTATTCTCCAAAGCACCTGAAGGCAGGACAAGAAGCAACGGATGGAAACTAATCAAGGAGAAAAGCAACCTGGAACTAAGGAGAAACTTCCTGACAGTTAGAACAATTAACCAGTGGAACAACCTGCCTCCAGAAGCGGTGAATGCTCCAACACTGGAAGTTTTTAAGAAGAGACTGGACAGCCATTTGTCCGAAATGGTATAGGGTTTCCTGCCTGAGCAGGGGGTTGGACTCGATGACCTCCAAGATCCCTTCCAACTTTATATTATTATTATTATTATTATTATTATTATTATTATTATTATTATTATTATTATTATTATTATTATTATTATTATTATTATTATTATTATTATTATTATTATTATTATTATTATAAAATAACATTCGTTAGTATTTAGCAAACAGCATGTTGTCTGGATTCATGCATTTAAAAAGCAATCAGTAATAATTAGTTTCTATGTTTTCATAATCAATATGTTAGTTAATAATATGTTTCTTACATCTTCACTTCACCCGATAGTCTTCTTCTTACTAATATATATTTAATGTTACATAGGACATATCACATTCCTTTCTCTCTAACTCGTTTTTCTAGCCATTGATAAACATTGTCCCATGTTCTAAAGTATACTGAATCTTCTTTCTCTTTTATCTTCAATGTCAATCGGTCCATTTCTGCACCATCTAAGATTTTCTTAATTAATTCTTCCGTTGGTAGGTTTCATTTTTCCAATTTTGAGCAAATACTATTCTTGCTGCAGTTAATACATGTAAAATTAGGTATATGCATTCTTTCTCATAGTTTCCTACTATTATGCCTAACAAAAACAATTCTGGATTAAAGTCTATGTATTTTTTAATCATTTTCTCTAACCATATGTTTATTCTTGACCAAAATCTTTTAGATTTAGGGCATGTCCACCAGATATGATAGTAAGTATCTGGTTTTTGTTTACATTTCCAACACTTATTAGACCTATTTTTTAACATTTTTGCTAATCTCACTGGTATTAAATGCCATCTATAAAACATTTTGTATACGTTTACTTTATATGTTGTCGCTTCCATTATTTCTTTCATTAGAGTTTCTTTCTTTCCCATAAGCTTTGCCACTTTTCTAATTCTATATTATATCCAAAGTTCTTTGCCCATATTATCATTGTTTCTTTTACTTGTTCCTATATGAAATCTGACACCAGAAACAAACTTTTTTGCCAGCTTTAGTTAAATTCGGGAGACTCATTTTCAAACCTCATAATAGTTTAGCAGAAAAACAAGTAGACATTGCTTGGTGAGTTCTTCTAAATGAATAAATGAGATGAAGTTACCATCAAGAACCATGTTTGGTTGTTTCCATTATTTAATTTACCTTTTTTGTATGGATTGTGCATATTATTTTAGCAGTAAATGCAATTCTCAGTTTAAGAAGGGAGAGAGATAATCCTCCTTTCTAGTTCAAAGCATATAGTGATTAGGACTTATTATTCATTCTTAAAGTCTTGTTTACAGAAACACAGCAGATCAACAAGGCCAACTCATATTTCTATTTATCCAGCGAGGACCAATTGGTGATGCCAAACTAAAAGCCAACAATGTACAGCCTTAATTGTCTCCTACTCTATAGTCAATCAATCTGACTTCCCCTAATGTAATTCAGACAAGAAATAACAACTTCCTTTTGAAGGCAATGAGGAAGCATCATGACTTGATCTAACATGGAGTAAAATCAAGCTGCTGTGTAGGGAGATGGCCTGGTAAACAAGAATTCAACGATAAATTAAAATGATAACATTCAAAGGTTTGGTACTCTGTAGAAAAGGAAACAAGAACAATAAAACCTTACAGAAAATGTTGACTGGATGATTATCATTAATTGTTCTGAATATTTTTGGAACAAATAATGTCTAACAATGATATGCTCACTTAGTTCACAGTATCAAGGATATTTAATATAATGGTTCTCCCACAGAAAGTGCATTTATTTTGCTTTCCCACATCATTCTTCTCTTTACAGTCAGGGCCTTTAAAATGTAACTGCTGAATCCAGCATGCATTTATTTTATCCTGACAGGAAGTTGATGACAGATTTATTGTGTTCCTTCACAGTATGAGCTGGATGGTAATTTTACTTGCATAGGCCATAATTATAAGAAGTGGGATATCCAGTAATTTCCAACATTTATTCCAAAAGGATAAAGAAGCACAGGCTGATGGAATTTCTTTATTCTTATTGCTCAAAGCTTCACAGATTCCTATCTTGCAGTTGACAAATTTCGTAAAGGGCAGACAACAACCTATTTATATCATGTTATCAAAATCCTCACCATGGCTGTACTAATCAGCTACTTTGAACAGTGGTGTAGAACCACTATCATGCCTGAACTTTCATGAAGAAAACAAACTGTCATTAACAAACCATGATTAATTAAAGGGCAAGGCACACCATGCAGGAAGTGAAGTATGACAAAGTAAGCTATGTAGATGCATACAGAGAAATTAGTAGAACTACACAATTCTCTATCCAGTGGAAATATCTGACAACCTTTCTAATCTGCATACTCTCAGTATGAGACGGGTGGTGTGTAGATTTGACAAATAAAATAAATACAATACTGGCACCGCTTTCAGCTTAGTCCGCAATCACAGATCCTAGAGAAACAACCAAGGTCAAAATTGTTTGGTTAAAGTTTTCCCACTGGGGTGTGTGTGAAAAGGGAGTTATATTTCATTACGGGTTTGGGGGATCACAGGGATAGAGCAGATAGACCTGAATTGGGCATCAACTTTTTTTTTTTAAAAAAAGGAGTCAGAATCTCTAAACATCATCAAAGCTTTCAAGAAGTCAGTGTTCTTGCTCAACGTTTTGCAAGATCTCAGATAGGCAATATCAAAATCACATGAGATATGGAGATTTTATGAGATTGCAGGCATTTTAATAATGGGAAAAAAATGCTCTTCAAAATTAACTACCATGGCGGAAAGAGTCTAGATATAGTCTGTGCATTGACAAAATATCCATCTGTCAAATGCAAAAGTTCACACTGCTTGGACCTGCATATATACTACATTGATACAGTCTGACATCCTCGGTTTTAGGGAAAAATTGATGCATTTGAAGGCGAACAATGGCTAAAGAATAGGCAGCTGTGATTTTGCATTGTTGTGTAATAATATTCTTAAAAGCCTAAGAAGTTTTGCAAGGAAGTCTGATCCCTTGGGAAGATGCAGTTTCTAATTTACTGTTACCAACCTATGAAGCTTTAGGCAGTAACATTTTGGGGGGAAAAAAAGAAAGAGAAAATTATTGGTGATGGCTAGTAATGTATGAGGAAAAATTGGCTATTTCACCCCGCCACACAGGGTGAATCTCAATCAAGCACCATAATTACAAATCTGGTCCTGCTGTAGTCTCTGTTTAGTTAGATGGAACAATTTTCATTTTTTACTGTTTCTTAATTCTGATCTGCACCAAACAACACTATTAATGCAAGACCTGCTGTGAATTGTGGACACCTGGAATAGGCTGGTGCACAGTCTATTTCCAATAGTCTCCAAACTACGTAAACTCTGCTTCTTCCAACATTCCAAGAAATTTCACAAAGTTCGAAGTTGTCTGCTGAATTTGTATAGCACAAAAACTGAGTATATACAGTATATATATAGATTTTTGCTGACAAAGAGTTAAAGGGAGACTAGTATAGCTATTTCGAGCTATTTGGCTCTCATCAGCTAGCCATACCCTTCTGAGATTCGAACCTGGGCAGCTTGCATGTTAGGCATCTGTATTAATCTCTAGGCCACAGGCTCTCCTCACTTCTGTCAGCTGAAACCGGGGAGGATACATAGTAAGTGTCTAATAGAGCACCTACTAGTACAGTAGCTACTGCAAAACACTCCTAGATTGGGTCTGAAAGGCAAACGTAATCATAACAGTAGACTAGGTGCTCTATTAGACATTTACTATATATATAATGTCTCTTTGCCTTCTGGGAAATTGCCTCTCCCTCTTGCGACTCCTGTCTACATTCCACCATAACACTAATGTGACAATATAGTTATTTATACAAGACAGCTAAGGAATTTCAAAAGATGTTAAAAGAGTTGGGTAAGATTAGCAACCAAAACTGGCAATGATTTGAGAGGTTTTCTGCAGAGCATGAATCAAGGCAAACTAGATACAGCACTTATATAGGAAAAAAAAAAGTAGCCATAGTTAAAAAAATAAAAAAGGAGAAAAAGAACTGGAGACATTCCGAGTTCGTACAGAGAATTGAGGATCTTTGTGAAATAGTTTTTCATGTTGCTGAATAGAACAAAGAATATAGTACCTTCACAAATAGACTTTATGTATTGTTACGCAATTGGACTTTGTATCTGCTTTGAAATCCTCCTAGAACAGTGGTGGCGAACCTATGGCATGCATGCCAGAGGGGGCACTCAGAGCCCTCTTTGTGGGCATGCGCCCCTCACTCTTTGGCTATGTTTTTGCAGGAAAAAGCCATTTCTCAAGCCCCTTCCTGGTGAAAACAGAGCCAAAGCGTGCCTCGCTCTTATTGAGAGCAATCCTGCAAAAACAAGGATGACAAAGGACAGCACAGTTAGTTCTGAAAATGAAATCCTTAAAGTGTGGAATTCTCTGCCAAATAATTTTAAGTCAATGAAAGCACTTGGGATTGCTTTCCTTACTTTATTTGGATCATCTTATCCTTGTGAGCAGCTGTTTTCAGATTTGAATTATATCAAATCTGACACCAGAAACAAACTAACAGATGACCTGAGTGCTGCATGTGTTGCTCTCAAACTTACAAAGTATGAGCTTAGGTTAGACAAATTATCAGCATGCATACAACAGCAAAAATCACATTAATTGTTCAAAAGCATGCCAAATGCAAACTTTTACCTTTCAATAAAAAGTTGTTTGTATCATTGAAAGCTTTGTTATTGTATTTTTCATTTAAGACAAAAGATGTTCATGCATGAGTTGTTTTTTTCTAAACTAAAACCTCAGTATTCAGGTTAAATTACCGTGTTGGCACTTTGCGATAAATAAGTGGGTTTGGGGTTGCAGTTTGGGCCCTTGGTCTCTAAAAGGTTCGCCATCACTGTCCTAGAATCTAGTGCTTTGACAAGGAGAGCACAATTTAGTCAGAACAATTCCACTTGCCAGTCATCACTGCTGAAATTAATTAACTCTCACCCATTACTTTCAGTCCAGTAGATCTAGCATCTCCAAAAACATACACCGAGAAGATAGGGGTGAATTAAGGAGAAGCAAATGCTAGAACAATGGAAAAGTAGCATAATTAGAAAGCACAGCACTCAATTAATAAAATTTATGACCTCCACAAATAGTGGTGGACAATATCTTAAAGGGTGAATTACGGATTTTTAAGACTGGTTTATTAATGAGAATTTACTGAGCAGTTAATTGGAAGCAATGCATATATTAGAAGCCAATGTAAGAGAGAGAGAGAGAGAGAGAGAGAGAGAGAATATGGAAATATGATTCAGAAGACTTCATAACTTATTTTGAAGCTTCCAGAAGCCACTAGTAGAAACAAATCAGTCAACTGATCAGTCCTAGGGAGAGGAGCTACTTTGTTCTTCTGAAAATTCTTACTCTTTTTCTTTTTGCCGTATGATTTGTTTCAGTGGGTTGATTTTTGATTACTTATGCTTTGAGGTCACGTTCATATGGATGGTACGGTGTTTTTCTTCATAAATTGGCTGAACACCATAATGGCATAATTTTGGGGAAAGGAGTCATGACTTACATCTATGGCCTGGCCTTTTAGGTTTAATTTAGCTGATAATGGTTTCTTTAAAATTAGATCTTTAAATATTTATATTTATGAGCAGATCAATGCTGAGATGAACAGCAACCAGTGGGCAGGTCCCATCCACCTTGTACCGGCCTTGGTCCCACTGAAGAATACACAGCAGCTCTTCTCCCACCTCCTGGAAGGACCAAGTGACCACAAGATGGACTTTGAGTGAACAGATCAGTAAGAACGTTTTGCCAGGCTTGAGGTCTCTCTGCAAAGATGGATAATTAAAAAGAACATTCTTCTTCTCATCTATTGATTTCTAATGACAACTCATGAAGCAAATAGCAAGATAGCAATCAATGTTTAATTTCTGTGCTTCCCCCATCCCCCACCCCATTCCCAGGCTCAGGACATCTCTTCCTTCTTTTATTACAGCCTTATAGGCATCTTTTCCTTTTGTTTGCTTCTCCTTCTGTGTATTCTATTTCATGAGTACTGAATTAAGAAGGCTCAAGGAAGTAACCTCTTCTCTGAAACAGAGCAGAGACAATTAGAAAACTTCTAACGGTGCTAAAGAAATCACCCTTCATGCTGAAAAAGCAATGGATTGAACCTTGAATATGACTGTCAGGGACTGAAATAATGACAACAGTATAATATGGAGGAGGAGGAGGAGGAGGAGGAGGAGGAGGAGGAAAGGACATTTCAATTTAACTTAAAATGAGGGGGAGTGCAAGAAAATTACTGGCAGCAAAAGAAAGAAAAAATTCCTTCTGTACTTGGTTGAATTTGGTGCATTTTAAGCAGAGCTGGTATTTTAAGTAGAGCTCGGATCTAAATCCTAACTCCGTGGGAAGGTACAAACAAAACCTGCAGGGTTTAAAATGCAAACGCTCACTCTGTGCTTCAACATGCAGGGTTTAAAATGCAAACCTTCACTCTGTGCCTCAACAAATAGCTGCCGCCTTTAACTAAGCAATGGCACTGACAGAATGCTGTCAGTTTCCTTTTCCTTCTACGTCTGTCTTTTTTTTTTTTGTACTTATCCAAGACGTAGATGATTATATTTTTACAGCATCTGAAGCGCTTGGCTAAAGAGCTGTCTGGAGAGATTGCTTGGAGAATTCCGAGCAATGGCACCTTGCCTACCTCTCGGCAGGACTTCAAAAGAATTAAAGCAGAGAATAACTGGAAATTA
The DNA here is from genome assembly GCA_023970755.1 of Azemiops feae. Taxonomy (NCBI): domain Eukaryota; kingdom Metazoa; phylum Chordata; class Lepidosauria; order Squamata; family Viperidae; genus Azemiops; species Azemiops feae. The sequence goes on along the minus strand of JALGBA010003879.1, from coordinate 767,705 downwards.
ACTGTGTGGCATCTAAAGATTTGTTGCTGTTTGCTTGGCCCTCTCCAAGCAGCTGAGAGGGTTATTTTCTGAAGCTACAGAAAGGAAGAATTAAAGAGAGATTGACACAATGCTCTTAGGAATAGCTCATCTAGCAAAACAAAAAAGCAGGTTTGTGGGGGGGGGGGAGTTTCTCAACCCCAAAGCATCTTGATCTTCTCATATTACCTTCCCATGCTGATATTAACTTCTGCAGTGCAAGCGGGATGTAGATGTTTAATTTTATGGTGAATATTTTTATTTTGTTTCCTTGTGTAGATGTTATAAATCACAGGCTACAGGCTACAGGCTAAACATTGCCTTACAAGTAGATTCCATATGTGACTATGTGAATATGAAAATGTGTTCTAAGGCAAGTTAGAACATAGAATAGTATAGGAGACCCTGTACAAATTCAGACAAATAGTTGTCCAGTCTCTTTTTGAAAGCCTCCAGTGATGAAGCACCCACAACTGTTCCACTGGTTAATTGCACTCTTTATTAGGAAATTTATCCTTAGTTCTAGGTTGCTTCTCTCCTTGGCTAGTTTCCATCCATTGTTTCTTGTCTTGCCTTCTGGTGTTTTGGAAAATAATTTGACTGAACCTCTTTACTGAACTCAAGTTTTTAATTGAAGCCACAATTGCGTGGGGTGAGTGGAACCCTTCCTAACTTGACTGTTTCCATGTTCACATGTGCACAGAAGCACATTTTGACCTGAACTGAATCAACCTAGGTTGGATGGTTCAGTTTGAATCAACTGGGACATCTGAACTGAACAGATGAGTTTGATATCAGCAGCACCCACTCAGAACATGGCCTCAGAAAATTAATCAGGACTTTTCTTGGGAAGAAGCATCCCCAAAGCCTTGGATGATAAAATAGACTAGGAAGTTCAAGATCTCAGAAGAAGGAATCTCCAAGCAGCTTCCATATGTGTGATGTGATGAGACATGATGCAAAGAGGCTTTAAAAAAAAAAACCCAAAGTAACGGTCTTCTAGTTTGGTGTCTTCCAAATAATGGGAAAGCCAAGGGAAATCATCAAAACAATTCAAAAACGAAAGTTAGAATATTTCGGACATGTGATGCGACACCCAGAAAAATACGGCATACTCCATTTAATCCTCCAGGGAAAGACTGAAGGCAAACGAGGTCCAGGCAGAAGAAGAACATCATGGCTTCAAAATCTAAGGGACTGGTTTGGACAAAACTCAGCAGCACTTTTTCGTGCGGCTGCTGATCAAAACAGGATCGCCAACATGATCGCCAACGTCCGATAACGGATATGGCACAAGAAGGAGAAGAAATAATGGGGTAGATGATGAAGGACGTGGAGTTTGTAGAGTTTTCAATCCAATGAACTATGTCTACTTTGCACCTCCTGGGAGATCAACAGATGTATGTGGGCACCTGTTCGCAAGGCTCTGTGCTGGTAGACAAAATAACGGGGGAAATGGCACTGAATGATAAGAAGAGGTTGTTTTTTTAAAAAAAGTGTTCTCTGAAAGTACTATAAGCAACTCAAATGGGAAATGGTGTTTGATATCCATTAACACAACATGAGGTAAATTGTTTCAGCTCAGTTCTCCTTTCTATCACGTTTCCCTTCTTTTTTCCATAAAATATTATAGAGTGCACATTGACAAAATGGCAGGGTAATTTCCCCCTTGGACAAATATTTTAAATCCGAGGCAATTAGTCCTACAATTTTTTATTGTGTTTTGTTTTGATGCACTTCTACTTTATTTGGTTAATACGCATTTCAATCACCTTGAGCCTGAACAGGAAACAGAAAACAATGGTTGAAAATGTCTCAGACACACAGCAGGCCCTTGAAAGCTTCCTGGGGTTCCTCTAAGGCATTGTTAAACAAATCATGGAAAATCACAAGTGGAAGAGATGTAGCCAAGTGGTACATCTTGGCAAGAGTTGCCATCACAATCAGAGTGCCCAGGGGGAGTGACTGACAGTTTTGCTTGGCTAGTTTGGGAAGATGTTTGTCACCAAAGTTTTTCAAGGAGATAGACTGAAGTCTCCTTAAACTGTGGATTTTGATCCATGATATCCATTATTTCTAACAATGAGATTCTGACATAATCAAGAAGATATAAGTGTCAATTTAATGAAACAGTAAGTCCCTAGGCCAGGGATAGGCAACCTTGGCTCTTTTATGACTCGTGGATTTCAACTCCCAGAATTCCTGAGCCAGCCACGCTGAGGGGAAAGGGAGAGGTTTCCAAGCTGAGCCATGCTGGCTCAGGAATTCTGGGAGTTGAAGTCCACGAGTCATAAAAGAGCCAAGGTTGCCTACCCCTGCCCTAGGGGGTTTCAAACAATTAATTTTAGGGTTTGGTAAGAAAAAGGGTGGCCTCAGAGTATAGTTTAAAAAACCAAAATAGGTGCCAGGGTACAGGTAGTCCTTGGCTTATGACCCCAACGAAGCCCAAAATTTCTGTTGTAAGCAAGGAAGTTGTTAAATGAGCATTGTTGTGTTGAAGGAAAAGTCTTCATCATGGTTCAGTCCAAGCCAGGAATAAACAACATGGTGACTGCTTTAGAAAGAAGGTTGCAGTTTATTGGAGAGGAGAGCCAGACAGAAAGATGGCTCTGGAAGAAAAGAGAGAGAGCATATGTAGGGAGTGGGTTTTTATACCCTCTGGGGCTTTTGTTTGGAGTTGTTTCCTGTTCCTGTTTGAGGCTTTGTATTTCCTGTGTCATATATTCTGACCTGAGTCTGAGTGTGCCCCTTTGGCATCTGTGGGTTAATCCTATTGTGTCCTGTCTTAGAATTTGGGTGGGGTATGTAGATTTTAGGTGTCTTTGTCTTCTTAATCTTCTAGCTTCAACCTTCCTGAATGGTTTACATCTGCATTTCTACAGAGCTGGTTTCTGCTTGGGAGAGGGAGACTTGGGGCTATTAAGAAAAACTGGGCATGCTTTTCTGCCTCTTTAAGATCCTTTGAGGAAATATATTTTTCTGCCCTTTTAATATTTCCTTCTCTGGGGGGCTGACTTCCCACAGTTCCATTTTAAAAGCTTTTTTGTTAAAGTTGTTAAGGAAATCACATGCCATTAATTAAGTCCATCTTCCCCTATTGACTTTGCTTGTTGGAAGCTGGCTGGGAAAGTCACAAAAGGGGGCCACATAATCCCGGGACAGTGCAGCTATCATAAATACATGCCCGGAGCCAAGCGCCCAAATTTTGATCATGTGACTGTACGAATGCTACAATGGTTGTAAGTGGGAAAACCAATCATAAGTCACTTTTTGCAGTGATGTTGTAACTTTGAATGGTTGCTAAAGGAATGATTGTAAGTTGGGCACTATCTGTAATGCAATGATTTTTTTTCTTGTACCATTGTAGCTGCCTTCTTGAGCTTTTGATCTCACCCTCTGGATATCCCTAGTGCAGGGGTAGGCAACCTTGGCTCTTTTATGACTCGTGGACTTCAACTCCCAGAATTCCTGAGCCAGCCATGCTGAGGGGAAAGGTAGAGGTTTCCAAGCTGAGCCATGCTGGCTCAGGAATTCTGGGAGTTGAAGTCCACGAGTCATAAAAGAGCCAAGATTGCCTACCCCTGCCCTAGGGAATGGGGAGAACATGGACTTTCAGAGAGCACGCACATGGTCACAAGTTTAAAAGTATTTGAAAAGGGAATGAAGAGAATGATTGGGGATGTATCCAAAGATATTGGCTGCAGAATATCTTATCTTATCTGAAATCTACCTGCTGGAAAGAGATCATCCAAGCAAATGAGATATTCCAACATTCACTAATAACATTCAAAGAGGTTATAATGTACATTTCAAAAGCAGGATGCACTTTCTTCCTGTCTCCCCTCCAGTTTGGGACATTAAATAAAGCTGTGTGTATAAATACAGCCTCTCAAGAGAACCGATGACAAAGAATTATTTTTTTTAGGGTCCCGAAAGGATGTTCTTTTGAGTGAGGAAAAATTTCAGCCTAATTTCCACCCCACTCAGTCAGGAACTTGCTCCCTCAAGTTTTAAGCAGCATCTCATCCTACTTGTGTCCCTAATCAGGGGGTGAACGTCGCAAATGGGAAAAAACAAATAAAAGCAGGCTATATTTTGTGTCACGGCTTTCTAGGTTCCCTCAGAATCGCCGCGACATTCCTAACTTTTCATCTGGCTGCCCACGAGTAAGAAAGTTTCATTTCCCTGCACGAAAGTTGAGCACTTTTGGGGAGATAAACAGGCTGGCATTTGGAATGCCGGAGATATTTTCACCAGGAAGTTCCACTACATGAAATTTCAGGAGCTACCCTGGCCAGTCAATGCACATCCAGTCCTTATTGTTGGCAGTGGCTGCTGTTGGAAGCAGATCGTTCAAACTCAATGGCCATTTGGTCTCCTCAGGCAAGGTGATCTGTACATCTCCTGTGGTGAAATCTTTTGCTTTTATAAGTGCACACAAATGGACAACTGCTAGGTTCGCAGGCAAAGCCATCGCCAAATTAGCTTTTCCATTTTCACTAAGAAGCACTGAAATGGAAGAGGGGAAACTGACGTGGAGGCTCCCTGGAGTGACTAGGAAGTCACGGATTAGGACAGGGGTAGGCAACCTTGGTTCTTTTATGACTCGTGGACTTCAACTCCCAGAATTCCTGAGCCAGCCATGCTGAGGGGAAAGGGAGAGGTTTCCAAGCTGAGCCATGCTGGCTCAGGAATTCTGGGAGTTGAAGTCCACGAGTCATAAAAGAGCCAAGGTTGCCTACCCCTAGATTAGGAACTCAGCATCCAAGTCTGTCATTCAGAGTTTTTTTCACCAACAGGAGATCTGTCTTATCACCGCTGCTCCTTTTCTCATGAAAGGGATCCGTAGAAGGCCTTGTGACCCACAGCAATGAATGCAGTCCCGAAGGAAGGAAGGCTTGCTATAGAAACGATGGCCTTCACTGTGGGAGGTGAAGCTGCTTACTGTACATGGCCATTTCCCAGCATGCAAAGCAAAGGAGAGCAAAACTCCTGGACTCACAGAAGAAAAACTAACATCTACCTTCCAATAACACGAGTAGCATCTTCATTAGGGTTAATCGTCATCCTAATAAATATTCCTTATGGTCTGTGACCAGTCATGTTCCCCAAATAAAAACTAAATTTAAAGAAACACACTGAATTTTATCTATCAAGGAGCGTGCATTTAAGCAAATAATAAGGAAGAGGATGCAGAGGGGAAAGGAGCCATATTTATTAATGACTGCTTATTTATTAATTGATTAATCCATACTTATGCTATCTTTCACTCGCACTGTTAAATCCTATTGCTAATTATCCAAATCTTCTTTAGTTTTGTTATTATTTATCCCCTTTGCTTGTTTTGGACTGCTGTGAGGTGCTCAGCAAAATGTGACAATGCCATTTTATTTGTGTCGTGGTCTCAGAAATAAAGTTCTGTGGTCCTATTTGGGTAATTCTTTAAAATATGTAAAATTAACTTCTGATGAAAACAATGACTAAAGGAGTAGGACCAAGTGCATGGGCAGGATACCTGTGAGTAGTGAAAGAGAGATGATGATGATAATAATAATAATAATAATAATAATAATAATAATAATAATAATAATAATAATAATAATAATAATAATAATAATAATAATAATAATAATAATAATAATAATAATAATAATAATAATAATAATAATAATAATAATAATAAAGTTGGAAGGTACCTTGGAGGTCATCTACTCCAACCCCCTGCTCAGGCAGGAAACCCTATACCATTTCGGACAAATGGCTGTCCAGTCTCTTCTTAAAAACTTCTATTGTTAGAGCATTCACTGCTTCTGGAGGCAGGTTGTTCCACTGGTTAGTTGTTCTAACTGTCAGGAAGTTTCTCCTTAGTTCTAGGTTGCTTCTCTCCTTGACTAGTTTCCATCCGTTGCTTCTTGTCCTGCCTTCAGGTGCTTTGGAGAATAGTTTGACTCCCTCTTCTTTGGGGCAGCCCCTGAGATATTGGAAGATTGCTATCATGTCCCCCCTCATCCTTTTCTTCATTAAACTAGACATACCCAATTCCAGCAACTGTTCCTTATATGCTTTAGCCTCCAGTCCCCTGATCATCTTTGTTGCTTTTCTCTGCACTCTTTCTAGAGTCTCAACATCTTTTTTACATCGTGGTGACCAAAACTGGATGCAGTATTCCAAGTGTGGCCTTACCAAGGCCTTGTAAAGTGGTATTAACACTTCACGTGATCTTGATTCTATCCCTCTGTTAATGCAGCCCAGCACTGTGTTGGCCTTTTTGGCAGCTGCAGCACACGGCTGGCTCCTATTTAAGTGATTGTCCACTAGGACTCCGAGATCCCTCTCACAGTTACTACTATTGAGCAAGGTACCCCCTATACTATACCTGTACATTTGGACTTAGCAATTACTACTCACCGCACCTTAGTGTAGTTCAGCAAAAGAAAGATGAACAACCAGCATACAACTGCTAGGGGGAAGAAAGAAGGAGGAGGAGAAAGAAAGAGATGATGGGCTATTTGGGAAATGATAGAGAACTGATGCTCTATCTTAGCTTTCAAGCACTAAAAGTTGGTTTAAGAATGATGGTTTCTCCAGATGTTGCAGAGCTACAGTACATTTCCCAGCACTTTAGCTCATGTGGTGATCTGCAATTACTGCTTAACAACATCTTGGAGGCCATAAGGTCCTCCATCCTTGTCCTCATGGGTATTTAGAAAGTCTCTTTAGCTTCATTAGTGCCATTGAGCACAGTTGCTACAGCTCATATTGTGCAGCAACTGAGCATTGAAAGCCTGAAGACATCTTAAGTGAGTCACAGTTGTCTAAGAACAACTAAGGAAGTTGCCGTGTTTCCTTCCCCAGTGGAATATACAATATGAAATATTGATAATGCTGTGACACTGCTTGGTGCCCATAAGGAAAGATAGGCATTGCCTCTGCTCTGGGTCCCTAGACTGTACATTTATTCTTGAAATGAAAGCACTTTTCTGGATCATTGTCTCAGCAGGTAAAACCAGGCTATTTTTAGTTTGTTGCCCTTGCCAGCTCATACTGTTGAATGGATTCCTCCTGATTTGTACAACTGATCTCAGTACAGGAGTAACCTGTTTCTAATGCAGCAGAATCAAGACATGCTGAACATCTCAACAGAAATGGCCCTTGTAATCAATGTAGGATCATGGGAGGTTGATTTTCCATCAGAAAGGATTCTCAGGCCAGGGAGAAAGCTAACTCAGTAGTATATTCATTACTGTCTTTCCATGGATTGACCAGTCTTAGACAGATCTTTAGAACATGTTGATGAAGATTCTCAGTTATCCAGGTAGAGTTGCCTGGAAATTGAGTCATGGCAACTGGGCGTGACTCAACTTCCAGACAGATCTTTAGAAAAAAGAAACTAGTTCACTTTTATCAGTCCAGCTAGCTCATTCAGTGTTCATTGAGTAGGGTTCTGCCAATCAATCTCCTTCCAGATTTAAGCTAGATGAACAACAAAGGTGCTACAGAAGTCATAGGAAAGTCTACACTTGCAGAATTTCACCAGTTCACAGTGGAACATCTTTAGCTTCGTTCTAGGTGTGAACTTGTCACATCTACCTTTAGATAAATTAAAACAGCCAGTGAAATACTATCAAGGCAAGAATCCCATCCAAGTATTAACTCAGCCTGGCCCTGCTTACTGTGAGAGGGATCTCGGAGTCCTAGTGGACAATCACTTAAATATGAGCCAGCAGTGTGCTGCAGCTGCCAAAAAAGCCAACACAGTGCTGGGCTGCATTAAGAGAGGGATAGAATCAAGATCACGTGAAGTGTTAATACCACTTTACAATGCCTTGGTAAGGCCACACTTGGAATACTGCATCCAGTTTTGGTCACCACGATGTAAAAAAGATGTTGAGACTCTAGAAAGAGTACAGAGAAGAGCACAAAGATGATTAGGGGACTGGAGCTAAAACATATAAGGAACGGTTGCTGGAATTGGGTATGTCTAGTTTAATGAAAGAAGGACTAGGGGTGATATGATAGCAGTATTCCAATATCTCAGGGTTGCCACAAAAGAAGAGGGAGTCAGCTATTCTCCAAAGCACCTGAGGGCAGGACAAGAAGCAACGGATGGAAACTAGTCAAGGAGAGCAACCTGGAACTGAGGAGAAACTTCCTGACAGTTAGAACAATTAACCAGTGGAACAACCTGCCTCCAGAAGCAGTGAATGCTCCAACACTGGAAGTTTTTAAGAAGAGACTGGACAGCCATTTGTCCGAAATGGTGTAGGGTTTCCTGCCTGAGCAGGGGGTTGGACTCAGTGACCTCTAAGGTCCCTTCAACCTTTATTATTATATTATATTATATTATATTATATTATATTATATTATATTATATTATATTATATTATATTATATTATATTATATTATATTATATTATATTATATTATATTATATTATATTATATTATTATATTATATTATATTATATTATATTATATTATATTATTATATTATATTATTATATTATTATATTATTATATTATTATATTATAATATTATATTATATTATATTATATTATATTATATTATATTATAATATTATATTATATTATATTATATTATATTATATTATATTATATTATATTATATTATATTATATTATATTATATTATATTATATTATATTATATACATACAGACAAGCTGCTAATGTCTAGCCAACTTTGGCTGATCAGTGCCTAGTCAACAGGCCCCATGATCAATTGTTGGCTGTGACTTTGTGATGAAGATTTACGCAGATTCTAATCATGTTGGGGCATGAGGTCGACATGCTTACAACAACAGGCTTCATTAAGAGATCAAGAGTTCACTCCCTCTCTCATCCAACACCCTCAAATTTAACAACTGATAGACTAATTGTAACCTCTCTCAATTCTGTGTTTGAGTCCCAATGTTTGAGTCCCAATGTTGTTATCCTCCCCCACTGTTGCTCAGAAGGTGCAGAGACCAAAGCAAAGGGATCGAGGCTGGAGAAGTATGTCCTCAAGGGTTATCCCAAGAGCAGAATTTCAAGCTACTTTCTGCAAAAAAAAAATAAAAAAAATGGGGGGATATTAGTGCAAGATTCCGATTAAATTGGCATTAAACAATCATTTCAAGACATAGCTTTAAATTAGTCAAGTGTACTTAATGATATGAATCTATGGACTATTTATAGATGCTAAAGGCTAAGTTATAAAGAATTCTATAACCATATCCCTCTGACAGCTAAGATTTTTCATTTAAGCAGTTGGTACTAATTGGGTGACTATGATGCATTCGTGAACATTCAAAGACAGTCACAGAGAAGACTGAAAACGGAAGGGCGGGTGCCATCTCTTCCATGCTTGTGAGTGATGTCTGAAAATACACTTAGTCCTCAACTTACAACAGTTTATTTAGTGACCGTTCAAAGTTATAATGGCACTGAAAGAAGTGACTTATGACTGTTTTTCACACTTATGACCATTGCAGCATCCCCATGGTCACATGATCAAAATACAGACGCTTGGCAACTGACTCATATTTATGACATTTGCAGTATCCCCAGGTCAAGAGGAAAGCCAGATTCACTTAACAACCGTTTTACTAACTTAACAACTGCAGCGATTCACTTAACAGCTGGGGTAAGAAAGGTTGTAAAATGGGGCAAAATTCACTTCACAAATCTGGCTTCCTCCTTGACCTGGGGACACTGCAACCATCATACATATGAGTCAGTTGCCAAGCGTCTATACTTTGCTTAGCAACCGAAATGTTGGGCTCCATTGTGGTCGTAAGTTGAGGACTCCCTGTACCAAAAGAGTGAAGGGGGTGCAATAGACATTTCCTCATGTCAACAATGTTAACCATGCAGAATTGCAGATATTCCACAATCACATAAACACTGACTGTGGGGTGATAAACAGAGCCACATCCATGGGTTGTGAAGCCAACACCAATGAATCTTTAGGAATATATTTGAGAGTGTCATGTTTAGCACTAAAAAGAATGGACCTTTATGTCCATGTAGAAGACCTTTGCTTTATCATCAGAAGACTTAAATAGTTCACAATTCTTAAGTTTGCCATACACAGGAAATCATGAGTTCTTTCTCATTAACAAAGATGATTAGGGGACTGGAGGCTAAAACATATAAGGAACGGTTGCTGGAATTGGGTATGTCTAGTTTAATGAAGAGAAGGACGACGGGGGACATGATAGCAGTGTTCTAATATCTCAGGGGCTGCCACAAAGAAGAGGGAGTCAAGCTATTCTCCAAAGCACCTGAAGGCAGGACAAGAAGCAACGGATGGAAACTAACCAAGGAGAGAAGCAACCTGGAATTAAGGAGAAACTTCCTGACAGAACAATTAACCAGTGGAACAACCTGCCTCCAGAAGCGGTGAACATGCATAACCATCAATGCAATCCAGAGCTGTTAATAGATATATTTCCTGCCCTTCAAATATCTTCATACCAAAACAAATAAATATGACCTCTCTGTGTTTCTGTCTCCCTTATAGAGAGGCCTCTGTTGTTTTTCAGACTCTTGATACTGATACATCAACGGTTTTGCACTTGGCTGCTTTACCTAATCATATCCAAAGTTACAGTGCAGGATCCCAGGAGCTAGGAAGTAGGATGAGCCAAGATCCATTCCTCCAAAGGTAACAGAGACCCTGATATTGTGGACAGAGAAAGATATCAAAAGGTCTTGAACTTGCTAGCCTTTTTTTTTTACAGTGACTCTAGATCAAAAAGGCCCCCATTTCTTGGCTTGGTCTCTTTTCCTGGATGGCTATTTTGCTCTTCTCTATTATCACATTTTCTCACTTATTTTACTAGTGTGGTGTTGAAATTGGCTTATTTTTCTTGTAGAGAGGAAAATAGGCTCTGGAGGTAGAGACGGTTTCTCCAAAAACACTGTTCTATTTTTGTTCTCTTCTGTTCACGCTGTGGCTGCTGTTCCTTAGGCTTTCTCAGAGTGATTCTAGCTAATTGTGTATGTAATGATCTCTGCTCCTGCTATCCAGCCAACAAGACTTGACCACCTACTGAGGCCAATCAGAAGAAACAAAGCCAAATTAAAATGAAGCAGTGCTTTGCTTTCTGGACAGGTCATGCGGTGATCCTTGTCGGTGATAGAAGACCCCCGTCATTTTGGACTGCAGTTCTCATCGCTCCTGAACTTCAGCTGGAGCTTATGGGCTCTATTGTTGAAAACATCTGGATGGGAGCTGATTAGGAACTTCTTCCCTAGCTGATCAGTGGCAAACAACAACTATCTGATCAGCAAATAAGTATTTTTAGTTATTTCTAGAAAAATATTAATAATTGCAGTAGAAATCAGAGTGATATATCAATAACAATATCCTGTCTCTTCTCCACACATTGTGGACTGGTTTATTCTCTTACCATTCCTTCTGACTGATCTTTTTTTTTTTAAGTTTTATTGAATTTTATAGGGTTGGGGATAAGATAGGATCGAGATAGGGATTAAGGTTTAGGGTAGGGTTGGGATCAGGATTGGGGTTAGGACAGGATTGGTAAGAAGAATGATATGTATTGACCAACTAATACTGTTTATGATTATCATTTATCATATTTACTACAGCTATTCACCATTATATTAATTAGTGTTAACTGAACATATGTACCCGGACAATAGTCTGTTTGCTAAAGCTTGAAAATGTTATTGGGGGGTAGCCCCAATGTTGATCCCAATCCTGACTGATCATTTTTGTGGGACGGGGGGTGTTATGTCCTGGGCCTTGCTGAGTCATTCAGCAAGGCTCAGGAAGGCTTCAGGAAGGTTGCCTGGGACCCAGACAGGCTGTCTCCAGCCTTGCGCGCATGCGCGAGGCGGGAGAATAGCCTGCAACGATTGGCTGTGCATCCCCTTGCACGGGGAGTATAAAAGGGCTTGTTGCCATTGTGTGTTTGCTTCTGTTCTGTGAATGTAATCAATAAAGATCATTTGTTGTGAACCTGCCTCGTCTTGATGTCTGCTTTGTGAGAACAGAACAGGGGGCATCCCAGAATCATGTGATTACCAATTGTAAGCTTTCCAGCCAGCATCTGACAAGCAATTAGTGGGGGAAGCCAGAAATACTTAACAACTGCATGATTTACTTAGCTTTCAACTGCTACGTTTCATTTAACTCCCTTTTATTATTTTTTTTATATGACCCTACTTGGGCTAGAGTTGGGGTGACTGGATGGAGTTGAGAGTTTACTAACAAGATGCCCTTCTTGACACCACATGGAGTTTGCATCAGATATATTTTTCTTTGCACTCTAGTGTTGAAGGAAAAGTCTTCTTCATGGTTCAGTCCAAGCCGGGAATAAACATGGTGACTGCTTTAGAAAGATGGTTGCAGTTTATTGAAGAGGAGAGCCAGACAGAAAGATGGCTCTGGAAGAAAAAAAAGTGAGCACATGTAGGGAATGGGTTTTTATACCCTCTGGAGCCTCTTGTTTGGAGTTGTTCCTGTGGAATGAACTTTGACCTGAGTCTGAGTGTGCCTTTCTGGTATTTTGATGGTGGTGGGTTAATCCTATTATGTCATATCCTGCTTCCCTGGGGCTGGGGCTGATGACTCTTAGATATTTGGTGTGCGGAATTGTTGATTCTAGGGATCTTTCTTCCTAATCCCAGCTTCCTGATTCCAGTCTTTCTGACAAGATTGTCACATCTGCATTTTTGCAGACTTGGTTTCTGTTTGGGACAGAGAGACTTGGAGGGGTGGGTTGGTTTCTGCCTTTAAATCCTTTAGGGAAATATATTCTGTCTTTTAAATATTTCCAAAAATATTTCTTTCTCTGGGGGGGACTGACTTCCCACACTAGGAAAGAAACTGTCAGTTGCCTATCTTTGTCTTCTTTGAAGCTCGGTAGCAACTTCCGTAATTGGGGGGAGGGAGCACTTGGGAGGGGAGGAATGCTGGAGGTATGAAGGAATCTTGTGGAAAATTGGGGAGTATGGACACTGACAGGAACCAGGGAGCTAAACTGAGTCATCTTCCTCCCTTCAAGGACACTGGCCCTGGGAAAGGAAATTTCTCTGGCGCTGGAGACACCATGTTCCCAAAACATCAGAACAGAACCTGATTGGACTACTCTCCCAGGGAGGAAGGTTTTGGACATTGGGGATTGCTTCCAATATATGATTTTCACACGGTTTTTCTTCAGAGCTTGCCTCGCTCACACTGCACTTAATAAAAAAATATTGTTTTTTTAAAAAAAGGCAAAACAAGAGAACAGGGGTCCTTCGGATCTCTTCTGCTGCTTCCTTTTGAATTCTCCCTTCCCCCCCCCCAGCTGTTTTTCTCCCAATTATCACAAAAGGATTGCTGCCAACCCTCAAGCTAGGGAATTCTTCGACAACTTATGTGGCACAGCCAAGAGCTGACAAATGTGTTTTCATGGCAGTTGAGAGAAAAGCAGCCCGAAAGGATATGCAGGAAGTTCCTTCTCTTCTGGAACTCTTTCCCCGAGAGGGACAGTTGAGCCCTTTTAGATCTGGGCTGTTGTCCCCTCCATAGACACGAACACTTTTGCTTATTTCAAACATTAGAGATGCCACTTCTAGGCTCTCTTCCTCATTGAAATATGTGAGATCATTTCTGACCCAAAGACTTGTCTAAGTCACACCTTTGCTTCCTGTTGCGTAGATGTACCTTAGAGACAAAGGTTTTCATCCCTGCCACCCTTCATATAAAATATAAACCTGCAATATTAATGGTCTCTCCTCCTCCTCCTCCTCCTCCTCCTCCTCCTCCTCTTCCTCTCCTCTCCTCTTTCTTCTTTCTTTAGGAAAATTATTTAGGAACTGGTTTTGCTGCACTATAACATTTGGTCTCTTCTACTAGCCCTTCCCTCCTTCTGCTTGGAGAAATATCTGCTGCCCTAATGCCTCTTGTACAGGAAGAGACAACAGAGACCAATCCTTTGTCTTAATTTCTTGCAGAAGCACATACAAACAAAACTATCTAGAAAAACATTAGCCAGAGTTTTTGTTCACAAGGGGGGGAATATGTCACTCTCCAACTGATTTCTGTTGGAGTCCCTTTGAAGGAAAGACTCATATTATCTTATTCTGCTGCTTTGGACTGAGTGTTTAACATCACCAATGCAAAATCATCTTTAGGAATCTCCTTAATTAGATCCCACAGGAAAGGATGCACTCAAATATATTGATGCTCTTGGGCATTTAGCAATCTTCCTGTATAAACCAATTTGCAGCGTCGGTAGGACTTGAATTGGAATTTTTACCAAATTCAAACTTCTCTTGAACAGCCTGTATTTGGTGAGATGTCTCTTGTTATTTGCAAGGGGAGACTGTGGAACACATGAAAAGAAACCCCTTCATTGACCAAATTCCTGACTCTATGCCCTGTCATTCCAAAAGTGCTTTTTCAAAAGGCGACTGGACTTTGTTTTTCCTTGAAGACATTTTGCTTCTCATCCAAGAAGCTTCCTTCAGTTCTACAGAATGGTTCTGGATGGTTCTTCAGAACTGAAGAAGCTTCTTGCAGGAGAAGCAAAATGTCTTCAAGGAAAAACAAAGTCCAGTTGCCTTTTGAAAAAGCACCTTTGGGACAACCATGAGTGAGAATCTCCACAGACATATATACCCTGTCAACACCAACCCCATCTAAGCTGCCCAAGATTTCATGATGACAGGACATAGTAGTCTGTGTAGTTGATCTATCATGTGTAGAAAAGGGGTCGCCTCCTCAAGGTGTTGTCCTCCCCCCAATGCTTAAATTGTCATGGTTCCGACAGATGAAACTCTTCAAAAGAACTTTGAGGCATTGTTTACCTTAAAGAATCTTTTATGCGAGAAACAAAATATCAGCACTACATAGCTGAAACCAAAAACTAAATTCCCCTCCCCTGGGTACAAAGTAGCAAAGCACAATTCCCTCCTCCGCTAAACAGTCATAAATCACATTCCCCAATTAGCTTGAAGCACGGGCTTTCTCCCCAGCTCTCCAGCCCGCCAAAACTCTATCAACTCTGGGTTGACCTTGGGTTCCCACGGCTGAGTTATTATTGTTATGACTAGCTGGACTCTCATCCACATCCCCCCTCCCGGCATCAACTAACTCTAAAAGTAATAGAGGAAAATGGCTGCATTTCCATCTGTTGTCAAAGCAAGAACATCCTATGTTAGCGGCGTTGACATAAATTAACATAGTGTTAAAAGCTGTCTTCCAATTTTGTAGAAATTTTCTCCCATTCAGAAAGGTGTGCTATCTGCTTCTCAGAGCCCTTGAAGCTTTCTTTGAAGAGTTTTGAGGTTGCCTTAGGGCTGCAAGGTGGTTGAGCGGACTGATAGTAGTGGTGGTTGTTGTTGTTTTTCTGTTTCATACATCTCTATCCCACTGTACCCTCCCTGGGAGTTAATACTTCCTCATTGGGGGTGGGGTGGAATGGAAGAGTTCCTTCACAATCTCCTTCTCTGGGAAAGCATGGGAAATCAGCGAGCTTTCTGGTAGGGATCAGTGGTGGTCTTTCCTTCTCAAGAAGAAAACTTGGGGAAAAGAAGCTGCTAAAGAATTTCAGACATCTTCAGTGTTTGGGTTCTCACAGATTTCAAAGCACTCTTTTGGAATTATCCTCTAAAATTGCCCAGCCCTATTTTTTGGTGCAACACTGTGGTGGAATGTAATCTGAATTCCCAGGAGGGAGAGGGCATATTCCAGAGGAGCAAGAGATAGCGAAGTTTAGATAGTCTGGTTGGGAGGAAGTGACTTAAGACGGCTCCTCCCTAGCAGTTCTCAGAGTGTATCTTTAACGATGAAAGTAGTTGTTTCAAAATTTCTGTCTGCAGCTCTGAAGCTCTGTCTGTCTGTCTGCCTGCCTGTCTGTCTCTCTTGTGAGAACCAGTTGCTCAGAGAGAGCAATGCCTTCAACAGAAACAATAAAGGAAACTGCTTAGAAGAATCTCAGCATGTCGTTCTTAGGTTTTGGAGCCTGGTCTTCTTCCTCCCCAAAGATTAAGAATCTTTGAGATTGAGAATTTGAAGTTTTGTAAACCATGAAAGAATCTGAAGCTCTGTAAGCCATGTAAGAACTGTCACCTACAGTCAAAATCTCTAAAAGCCTTTTTAACCCATCAGATGAGATGAAAATTATTGATTTGATTATGGTTTGGAATTATAATATGGAAAAGGTTGTAAACAAGGAGTTAATAGAATAAGAAATAGAATATAGATGTGAAATGAAGTAAGAAGGTTGGTTTTTTGTGGGGTTTTTTTGGAATAATATGTTTGTTTTAAGTATAATCATTGTGACGGGATTAAAATTTTGCTTAATGAGTTAAAAAGCGTTTTTTTTAGAAATATGGATTGATTTATAAAATATATATTTGAAATAGAATAGAATAAGAAATAGAATATAGTTGGGAAATGTAAAAATATAATGGTTGGAATAATATGTTTATTTTAGAAATAATTATTATTTCATGAAAAAAGGGAAATTGGGATACCCGAAATGTAAATTATGTGTTTATTTAAGGCTAAATTGGAATGTGGTAATTGTAAGTTAGTAAAGCTTAAAAACAGGATTTGGATTGATATAGGTGAAATATTATTGATATTTTTTTTTTGATTGATTGAATTCTATTTAGAAATGTATTAATTTGATTATGTTATAGCAATTGAGGGAAATAGAGAGGGAATTTTTAAAGAATTAACCTGAATTGTACATGTAAGATTATGTTTTTTTATTTATTTCTGGATGATTGATTACCCTATCTACCCCGATGCTTCCTAAGCACTTTGATGTAAAATTTAAAAAAACAATAAAACTTGTTTAAAAGAAAAAGAAAAAGAATTGTTACCTACAGAATTTCTGCCCTGCAACAACAGTCTCTGTTTGATTGTTGCTTCTGTTGTCCTGATTGTTGCTTCTGTCTGCCTGCCTGTCTGTCTCTCTTGTGAGAACCAATTGCTCAGACAGAGCACTGCCTTCAACAGATGAAATAGCATCTGTAAATATAAGTCACGGTGTCCGTATTTTCTCCCTGATTGTCCTCTAACATCAAGGAAAACTTTTTTTGTTGTTGTAGCTCAGATTGTATGACAACACACGGTGTGCAGTTGCTTAGATCTCATACTTTCCTTGGTGATTCTGAGGCTGCCTTGGAACTAAAATCAGCTCCTCTGTAATTTAACCACAGAGTAGGTAAATTTGTCCTCTGGCCTCAAAGTGGCTTTCTACAACTGGGAAACTTGCCTTATCAAGGAGACACGTAGGCGGAAACACCCCCCCTGAGCTTGCCACTTGCAAGACAGAGACCTGACAAAGAACAAAAACAGGTGAGCCCATATTACTGATCACACTTGGAGCTATGTTGCTTGTTTATCAAAGAGGCAATCAAATGACTCCTGGCAGCTGCAACTGATGGATGGTTTTACAATAGCCTGCCACCAAATAGACTTAAGGGTTTCACAGAGGCATACTGGACAGCCTTGAAATAACAGTAGTATCTCACAGAATACAGAATAATAAAGTTGGAAGGGATCGTGGAGGTCTTCTAGTCCAGGGCTTTTCAACCTTTTTACCGATTGTACCACTTTTAGGATATGGCAATATTCGAGTACCACCTAGCAAGGTGTCAAAAACTTGGTGACAAAAAAAAAACCTGTTCAAAGTTGCAATTGCACTGAAATGACTTATGACCATTTTTCACACTTATGACCATTGCAGCATGCCCAGGGTCATGTGATTTATATTTTGATGCTTGGCAACTGATTCATATTTATGATGGTCACAGTGTCCCAGGGTCATGTGATCCCCTTCTGCAACCTTTTTGACAAGCAAAGTCAATGGCAGAGCTGCTGGTGGCCAAGTGCTAAGGCGAGACTTCCTTCCCTCCCTCCCTTCCCTGCCTCCCTTTTTCTCATTCCCATCTTCTTCTGAAGGAAGAATTTGAACCCCACCCCCCTATATTTTCCCTCTTCCATATATTGATCAAACAAGGAAAGGCCTCCAGAGACAGAAAAGACAAGCTGCTGAGTGAACTAGCTTAAAAAGGCACTTCCCCTTTAAGAATTAGCTACTGGCTAGAAAGGAAAGTAAGGAGCCCAGCTGGCACTTAAGGAAGAAAAAAAAAAGTTAAGTACTGGCTGCCGGCTAAGGCAGCCTCCCCAAATGGCTCCATTCATAAGTAAAATCTGCAGCTCCAGAGGACTCTCTCACTGTAAGTCTTTGCCTGCGCTGGCTCTTTCCCTTCCCCACTACACTTGGCTAGGCAGGGCTGCGTACCACCTGCCACTCATTAATGTACCACAAGTGGTACGTGTACCACAGGTTGAAAAGCCCTGTTCTAGTCTAACCCCCTGCTCAAGCTGGAGACCCCATACTATTCCAGACAAGTGGTTGTCCAGCCTCTTCTTAAAAGCCTCCAGTGATGAAGCACCCACAACTTATAAAGGCAAGCCATTCCACTGGTTAATTGTCCTCACTGTTAGGAAGTTTCTCCTTAGTTTTAGGTTGCTTCTCTCCTTGATTAGTTTCCATCCATTGTTTCTTGTCTTGCCTTCTGGTGCTTTGGAAGATAAGTTGGCCCCCCTCTTCTTTGTGGCAGCCCCTCAGATATTGGAACACTGCTATCATGTCAATCCTAGTCCTACTTTTCTCTAGACTAACCATACCCGATTCCTCCAACAGTTTTTCATATGTTTTAGTCTCCAGGCCCTTAATCATTTTAGTTGCTCTTCTCTACACTTTTTCTAGAGTCTCAACTTTTTTTTTTATAATGTGGTGACCAAAACTCTGAAATTTCTGAAATCTCTGAATCTCTAAACTACCCTACATTGTCCTGGGGCTTGAAAGTTTGTGCTGATTTTCTAAGAATCTCCAAATATAGGACTGGGCTACCTAAAACAGACACAGACAATTTCTGATCCATACCTCTTTTATACATGTGACAGATTCATTTTTATCTACCATTTTTATCATATGTGGGTGGAAAGAAAATAGCTAAGGGTAAATGTCCTGGGTTGGCTTGTCATTCTTTCAAAATCTTGAAGCAATATGTTATAATTTTGCCTTTTTATTAGCATGATCATTAATGTTCAGGTTAGATTATAATCAGGTTAGATTATATTGTTAATACTTCTTCTTTTTTTCTTCTGTTAGCTTCATGAGAATATTTTTAAAAAAGTACGGAACGATTCATACCTTGGCTTGACATACTTAGTTTTATTTTTAAAGTAAAGCAATATTCCATAATACCACTCCAAGCAATTAAGAATTTGGACCCCACTGCATTCCTAATAATGTCACTGCAAGCAAAGTAGGTTAGAATGTCACACCTGACATTCACAGCTCCAGAAAGTCTCATAAGATCATCCTATTTACTTCAAACAACTTTGTTTGCTAGTACTTATTTCAAAAGTTCACCTAAAGACTTATTTACTTACTTAAGACCAGAAGCTGCTTTCCAGATACAAAAAGCTTAGGGAGAAGTTTTCATGGCATCTGACATTCCAGCTGAAGGATCCTGGGAGAACTGCAGTGCCCAGATTCTCTGTTATCTTAGTATTATAATGGAGTGAGGAGTAATAGGCCTGTCACCCCAGCATTTTCCTTTCTGCCTTTCATACATCTGTCTACTTCCACAGAAATTTATGAGACAATAAAGCGGAACACAGTTATAATATTGATCTCGTATCTTTAAAATAAAATTGATTGACTCCCCTAGCCCAGAACACCCATTGGAATGAGAATTTTCTAGCCGTGGGCATCTAAGGGGGTGGGTGGTAGCAAGATGGCAAATGGTGGGATGTACACAATAATGTTATCGCACAAATATGATTTATGTACTTTAGTGAGATGTTGGGTTCCAAATATGAATGGGTAGAATTTGCATTATGATATTTCCCTACATAAGTCATCACTTTGCCCTCATTAGGTTTGCTGTGGTCAAGACTCTCTCTAGCTTTCTCCAAATGAGGTCAACTTCCTTCCTTCCTTCCTTCCCTCCTTCCTTCCTTCCTTCCTTCCTTCCTTCCTTCCTTCCTTCCTTCCTTCCTTCCTTCCTTCCTTCCTTCTTTCCTTCTCAGAACTCCTAAGGATGAGATACTGTGCAGATGCCTGCAGAATCCAGCTGCCTAATGTAGGATTTTTTTTCTTCAGTCAAGATTTATTTCCAGAGAAAGGGAAAATCACCTTCAAAAGCAAGGTACAGAGTTTGGCTCAATTGTCCAAGCAGAAGTTGATTCATTTTTCAACTATACTCAAATATGGCTAGCAAATAATTATGGATGATTATATTCCCTTTTATGAAGTATAAAATGTGTCAAAGTAAAGCATGATGAAGGCTGGAGCAGGCCTGACCTCCAAAGAAACCAGTGGTATCATGGATATCACATGATGATACTAAAGAAACTATATGGCTAAGGCCAGTCAAGTTATTTTGGTGTTAGAAATGTATTCGTTAAAGTGTCTTTACCTAAACCTGCATTGCAGTCCCAATAACAATCATATTAAGTACCATTAATAAATGAGCAAGCATCATCTGATATAGCTGTACACATCAATCTTAGGGAAGAATGAATAAGAAGATCAAGAAGATCAAGACTGATTAGGATAGTTCAATAACAAAAAAGAACAACAAACAATTAGTTTTGACTTAGTACCGCTTTATAAAACCCTAGTAAGACCACACCTGGAATACTGCAGCCAATTTCGGTCACCATATCACAAAAAAGATGTTGAGAGTTTGGAAAAAATTCAGAGAAGAGCAACTAGGATGATCAAAGGTCTGGAGACCAAAACATACGAAGAACGGCTGCAGGACTTGGGTTTGGCTAGTCTAAAGAAAAGAAGAAATAGGGGAGACATGATAGCAGTACTCCAGTATTTGAGGGGCTGCCACAAAGAAGAGGGGGTCATGTTATTCACCAAAGCACCAGAGGGCAGGACAAGAAACAATGGTTGGAAACTGACCAAAGAGAGAAGCAACCTGTAATTAAGGAGAAACTTCCTGACAGTGAGGACAATTAACCAATGGAACAGCTTGCCTCCAGAAATCGTGGGCGCTCCATCACTGGAGATTTTAAAGAAGAGACTAGACAGTCACTTGTCTGAGATGGTATAGGTTCTCCTGCTTGAGCAGGGGGCTGGACTAGAAGACCTCCAAGGTGCCTTCCAGCTCTATACTATTCTAATTAAAGCGATGCCTTTCTAGTGAAATAAGATCGTGAAAGCTGGGCCCTGACAAAGAACAAGAGAAAGAAGATAGAGACCTTTAAAAGATGGATTTGGAGGCACTTTTTGTGCTAAGAGTATCAGGGATTGCAAATACAATCAATTAATCTATCTTGTAACAAATAAAAAGTGACTGCTCCCTTGAGGCAACAATCAGCAAGCAGAAACTCATACCTTGGGTACATGGGGTGAATGTGATAGAGGAGGAAAAATGATTTTGTTTGGCAAAACTGAAAGAAGTAGAAGATAATGGATAAGGTGGATGGAGGTAATCAAAAAGATTGCTCAAATGTCCTTGGAAGAATTGCACATTATTGAATATTGGATATTATTGGATATTCAAGAAGACAATTTTCCTCCAGCATCTAACAGAGAAAATGTCACCAGACCCCTCATTCCCATCACAGAGAGTAGGGACACCAGTAACACATGTTAGCAACAAAAAATTGGGGTGAGGGTATAAAGCATTTAGACATAATGCTTTGGCCAGGGAATCCACAGCTGACCAATGAAACTAGCAAGCATTCTATCTATCTCTTTGCAAATTATATCCCAATCGTTTAGCAACAACCGTAGCAAGTAGTTCTTTCATTGCCACCTATCTCATCCCATTCTTTTTGTTATCTGGAGCGATCAAATGGCAGGCATAGAAGTTAAAATCCAGCCTTCACTCAGCCTTCAGTTCTAAAGAAGGCAAGTGCTAGTTCATAAAAATAATTGTAATTCTTCTTCTTCTTGTTGTTGTTAGTTGCGAAGTCGTGTCCGATGCATCACGACCCCATGGACAACGTTCCTCCAGGCCTTCCTGTCCTCTACCATCTTCTGGAGTCCATTTAAGCTCACGCCTACTGCTTCAGTGACTCCATCCAGCCGCCTCATTCTCTGTCGTCCCCTTCTTCTCTTGCCCTCGATCTTTCCCAGCATCAGGCTCTTCTCCAGTGAGTCCTTCCTTCTCATTAGGTGGCCAAAGTATTTGAGTAATTCTTCTTAAAATGCCCCAAATCCTGTCCTTGCTGAGCACAGTTGTTATCCTTTTCAAAGGTGAAATTTGGCATGTAACTGACTAGCAAAGTGCCTCTTCCTTATGTTGAACTGGGCAACTGGGTTGAACGAGAATGGCTGAACCAGTCTGTCAACCTCCCGAAGCAAAACCATGCTCGCCTTGAGGAGTCTTTGTGGAATCCCTTTGGTTCTTTTCTCTGCCTTGCTTCTGTGGGATGGATGGGTGGACTTTGATTTCAGAAATGTTCTCTGGCAAGACAGTTAATCTGCAAAGGAGACTAAATTATAATCTACAATGCAATAGTCCAGCCTGTTCTCTTCTTTCTATAGGATGGGATCTTCAGAGCGATGTCCTTTGTGGATCTCAGGTCTGAACTTGCCGCCAAAAGAGAGTAGGAAATGAAAGACCTATTTTTACAATAACCCAAATAGATCGAAATTGGGCCAATATATTCACTGAG
>JALGBA010003879.1:710000-740000 GCA_023970755.1 Azemiops feae | reverse complement strand
ATACCCAGGGAATATTCACCGCTTTCTGTGCAATGCTCAATTGAGCTAATAGCTTCATTTGATTTCTGGCTATCCCAGAGATGTTCAACAATGTGCATTTATTTCAGTGCTCGCCTAATCAACAATCACCAGTGGCCCATCAGGCAGCAAACGATTATCTTCTCATCTCCCTGCAGCTCTCCATCTGTCAGTTGAGGACCATCCCACAGACAAGATGCAAGGCCTTTTTTTAAAACTCATGTAGAATTCTGGCAAGTCTGCACATTCACCCAATTCACACAATGAAGTTTTACTTAAGGCTGATGCTTGGTGTAATCCAGCAATGTGAGAATCACTTCCAATGCTCCAGTAAAGAGCTGAGGGGTCATACAAAGCCCTCTTTAATCTTTTTAGTCTCATTGCAATGTCACAGTCCACAATATAGTCTTCAAAAAACTCAAGGCATTGATTGCATTCAGCTGTTTACTGAAACCTAGTCGGTGATTAAAGCCCAGCTATCAGGTTTCTGAAGCCTAAATACAATCTTGGAAGTAGCAACAACAACAACAACAATAACAATAATGAAATAAAAGAATAAAAGAAAAGAATGAAATTGAGTTTCTAACTGGAAAAAAAAGTCTATGCACAGTCAATACCTGAAGGACATTGAAGGAAAGGTAGATACAAAGCTAACATGGAGCTGGTTGAGATCAAGCGTGCTGAAGAAAGAAACTGAAGGCTTCATTTTGGCTGCCCAAGAACAAGCCTTGCACACCAATTCCATGAAAGCAAAAATCCAACATGTCAGTAACAATAGCAAATGACGTTTATGCAATGAGAAAGGTTAAACAGTAGAGCACCTTATCAATGGCTGCAGCAAAATCTCACAAATTGATTATCTACAACATCATGGGAACACCAAATTGACAAAGTTCTTGAAAATGAGCAGGTCAAGATCCTGTGGGACTTTCGGATCCAAACAGACAGACATCTGGCCCACAACATGCCTATCATCACTATTGTGGAAAAGAAAAAAAGTCTGGTTCATTGATATTGCAATACCAGATGATACACGAATTGAAGAGAAACGGCTGGGAAAAATAATGAGAAATCATGATCTGCAAATTGAAGTTGAGCGACTGTGGAGGAAGAAATTAATGGTTGTACCAATAGTAATAAAGTAGCCCTTGGAGCAATACTCAAAGGGCTGCCTAGATACATAGAAAATTTGAACTTATTAAACCTGAATATTCTGACTTTGCAAAAAAAAACACCTTACTCACAAATGTCTATATACTCAAATGTTACCTTAACAGCTTTTAGGTCCATGGTTATGACTTGAACTGTGAAGAAGAAGAAGAAGAAGAAGAAGAAGAAGAAGAAGAAGAAGAAGAAGAAGAAGAAGAAGAAGAAGAAGAAGAAGAAGAAGAAGAAGAAGAAGAAGAAGAAGAAGAAGAAGAAGAAGAAGAAGAAGAAGAAGAAGAAGAAGAAGAAGAGAAGAAGAAGAAGAAGAAGAAGAGAAGAAGAAGAAGAAGAAGAAGAAGAAGAAGAAGAGAAGAAGAAGAGAAGAAGAAGAAGAAGAAGAAGAGAGGAGGAGGAGAGGGAGGAGAGGAGGAGGAGGAGGAGGAGTAGGAGGAGCGAGGAGGAGGAGGAGGAGGAGGAGGAGGAAGAGGAAGAGGAAGAGGAAGAGGAAGAAGTAGTAGTAGTAGTAGTAGTAGTAGTAGTAGTAGTAGTAGTAGTATAAGTATATCAGGAAGGCTTACTGACTACTGGAAAGACCAAACTAGCCTACAAGAAAGACCAAATGAAGAATAGATTGGAGGCATGGGAAGACAAAGCATTGCATGGCCAGTACATTAAAAAAAATAGCTGGGAAAGCAGATAATGACAAGACCTGGCAATGGCTAAGAGCAGGGAAGTTGAAGAAAGAGCCTGAGGGAATAATTCCAGCTGCACAAGAACCAAGTTTTAAGGACAAATGCATACAAAGCCAGAATTGAGAAGACAGCAACAGACAGTAAGTGCTGCCCATGGAAAGAAGCTGAAGAAACAGTGGATCATCTGTAAGAAGATTGCACAGACTGACTACAAGGAGTGGCATGACAAAGTAGCAACAATGGGGCATTGGAAGATCTTTACTCAGAACAGTTTACATCCTGCGACGATATCTGTATCAAACAGATGTTTGGTGATCGAACAGTCAGATCTGCCTATCCCAGGTCCTTGGTAAGGACTCTATAGGTAGACAAAAATGCCAAATACAGTCTGCACATCTCAGGAACAGATTTGTCCTGAGAAAAAGAGACCCCCCAACTAAAGCAAAAAATGAGTCTTGATAAACTGATAGATCATTGGAAAAAAATCAACCCAGAGGTCTCACTCAAGACACTAATGACCCTGCTCAAATTAGCCTTCTTCAGACACACTATACAAAGACCTCTGAAAAAAGCTCTAATTCTGATAAAAAATGGAAAGAAAGGAAGAAAAAGATAACCAGTAGCAATGTGGATGGACTCAGTGACAATGTCAATGAGTGCATGGTTGGAAGACCTGAAAGAACAGGTTAGGGATACATAATCATGGAGGAAAAATGTATTTGTGGTCACTAGGAGTCCAGGATTGCACTCACTCACTCTCTCACTCACTCAATCAATGTCATATACAGCCATCTGTGGAATTCTTCTGTAATGGCTTCATTATCTTTTCTACAATAAATCTACTTATCAGACCACCAGCCTGACATATGGATCTGCCGGTGCAAAGTAATTTTGTTTGTTTATAAAATGGGTTACATGCTTTCCCATTAATTAAAAAGAGATAGAATGAGACATTCTTCTTAGAATCTTTATGAGGTACATCCAGTCGGGCATTTCTGATTTCAACACGGTGCTAATTTCAACGCGGTGCTAATTTCAGCACGGAGCTTTTGAATAAATGTTTATAAGCCCAATGCAAAGGGGAGCATCAGTTAAGTAAAGGTCATTTAATCAACACATACTCTTCATGATGTGCAGTTATTTCCAGCTGTTTTAATTATGCATGGTGACTGTCTTTATTCACCTGAATCACCCATCCAGGTTTCAAAGTCTATTCGGAAAGAAGCCCTTTCAAAATGAGCTTCACTCCCGGGTAGGTTGGCATCAGACTTTAGATGTGAGAAACAGATGCCGAGGAAAACACAGTTTCTCACCCTTCGGACTTTTTAAGTACTGCTGGACGTTTGTAAACAGCCACTATTTATTTGCTGCATCTCAAATGACCTCTTACCATAACCTGAGAAGGAAAATGAACAATGATCTGGCCCCTGATCCAGCGAGTGCCAGAGATAATGGAAGTGAATGATTTATCAAGGGATCTTTTCTCTTTTGATTCTCACCATTATTGACAATGCAACGTTTCAGCATTTTCCCCTATTATAAAAAAATCTATTCTACAGTGATCGTGTGCCAAATAGATCTTCCCTCCCTCCCTCCCTCCCTCTCTCTCTCTCTCCCTCCCTCCCTCCCTTCCTTCCTTCCTTCCTTCCTTCCTTCCTCCTTCCCTCCCTCCCTCCCTCCCTCCCTCCCTCCCTCCCTTCCTTCCTTCTTTCCTTCCTTCCTTCCTCCTTTGCTCCTTCCTTCCTTCCTTCCTCCTCCTCCCTCCCTCCCCTTCCTTCCTTCCTTCCCTCCTTCCTTCCTTCCTTCCTTCCTCCTTCCTCCCTCCTCCCTCTCCCTCCCTCCCTCCTCCCCTCCTTCCTTCCTTCCTTCCTTCCTTCTTTCCTTCCTTCCTTCCTTCCTCCTCCCTCCCCTCCTCCCTCCCTCCCTCCTTCCTTCCTTCCTTCCTTCTTTCCTTCCTCTTCCTTCTTCCTTCCTTCCTTCCTTTATTCCTTCCTTCCTTCCTCCTTTCCCTCCCTCCCTCCCCCTTCCTTCCTTCCTTCCTTCTTTCCTTCCTTCCTTCCTTCCTTCCTTCCTTCCTCCTTCCCTCCCTCCCTCCCTCTCTCCCTCCCTTCCTTCCTTCCTTCCCCAATTCTCATTTAATATGACAAAGTAAAAAAAAACAACCTTTAATAACATTTTTGGTTGGGAAGAAAATAAGTGGAAACGAGATAAAATAAATTAGCTGCAGGATGGTCAAAAGAAAATGTCGTGATTTTTTTATTGTTTAGCAGCCTCTCCAAAAATCTACAGCAGTTTGTGGATTTTCTGCTCCCATGAGAGGGGCAACTTGAGAAACAGAGGCGACCTTGCCCACCTTGCAATAAGAGGGTAGCCCTCAAAACACCGTGAAAACAATTTCTAAAGAAATTGAAGCATTTTTGAGACCAGGAAGGTAGAGAAGACTTTGGAGAAATTGAAAGATGGATTCAAGCGCAGTGTTTAGGTTGCAGTACTTAATTCATGTCTATCACTTTGGGACCCCTGAGATTGGCCCCTCCTGATAGCATCCTGTTCAATGTGTGATATCTAAATAAACAGATCCAAAAGAAGGAGAGAGAATGGACTTCCTTTCATCAATGATTTGAACAATGCACCACGAATCATCACAGACCCCTACTGATAGCAACATGAAACAAAAACACTGATTATTTCAATAGAGGGGAGAGGCTTTTGTCGTATGTGTGTGTGTGTCCAGAATACGTTTTTAACTACAGAAAAAAAGAAGAAGAATTTGTATTTCTGTATGTTGTTTTGACGATCCACTTTAGCCTACAGAACTCAAATTCCTAAGCCTATCCTTAGATTTGAAGCATAGACAAGGGTATCAGATGCTACTAGCTACTTAATTGGATTGTCCGCTTAAATGGAAACAAAGCTGTATCTGTTGCTTGATTTGTTATTTTATTTGTTTGTGGAAATCAGTTTGACTTTGCAGGGATCATGAGTCATGGAAGCTCTGATATAAATGGATGGCTTCCATGCCAACAAGAGCAGATGATTTGTTTTGTTACTGATGGAAAAGCCATCTCATAAAAAATGTTCCAGCAGTACACTTCTGCTACAATACTTTAATATTTTGTAATTAGGTTATTTGCTGTATTCTTACAGAGCAATCAGGAGACTTCGGGATACACAGTAAATTCAACTTTCTGAGAAATACGTTCACCAGGGAATGTAAACACTTATCAATATCACATGGAGGACAAAAGGAAGACAACAACGACGCCCTGTTTGCCGGTACAAATACACCTCTTAATTCGTAATTCATATTCGGTTGCCTTCCTAAAGAGAAAAAAAAAATTGATTCATTTGTTTTTTTACATTGTTTTTCTTCTGCAAATGTAAACATGGCTTTTGACTGAAAAAAAATATATATATGGTTCTGCCTGGCCTGAGCGATGCATTGTAATCTCTTTATCTCCCATGCCCTTCCTTAACCTCTTACAGCAACAGAGATTGATGTGTTGGAGTTTAATTTGAGCCGAAAATGGAATGTATGCAGAGATTTTTTTAAAAGGGCTCTGAAGCAAACAGTGAATAAAACCTTGAGGAATTTATGAGATAATAATTAATGTTAGTTAACTTAACCTTTTAGTAGTTCTGTATCTTCTACTATTTCCATATAACCTTCTCACAAGGTTCTTTATCCTTCCCAGTCTTGGGAAGCAAGAGAGGAGATGGCGTGTGCATGTCCACTATCACCCCAGACATTAAAAAAAATGCCAAAACATTAAAAAAAATGCATTTTCCTCAAAACACTCCACCTACATGGACAGAAAGGTTTTGTGTTCAGGATGGATTGTCTTCAGTAGCTGACTGCCGTCAACTAGAAGGTACCATCAGCTTTATTGGGAGCCACCAAGAATATCTACTCTATTATATTTTAATAAACTAATAAAATTATATCTGTAGACTACAGAAATTCTTTTTATCACATAATACACATAATGGCGATGCAGCAAATTAATGCAAGACTTTAATCTCAGCCATAAACCCAATTTATAAGCCAGGATTGCTAGATACCACACATTGCACCCAACCACAACTGAACAAGGGTGCTTTGGAAAGCTAGCAATGCAGTAATAGATTGCGGGAAGGAGGAATCTGATCCCAGGTGGGGTAAAATTGCTCTTTTCTTTCTATCCCAATGAAATGGAAAAGGAAGATGGGCTTCAGAGAAAAGAATGACAGAGTAAGGTGAGGATGAGTTTGGGCCTTGCGTTTCCTGGTTCATTCTCTGCATCCTTCATTCCTAAACACAATTACACAAATCAATTTTATGGGTTTCTTCAAACTTCATCGGCTCTTCTTTTTTCAGCTTGGATTAGAACAAAACAGAAAGATAATTTAACAATGGTTTAACATTTTAACACATTCCAGGCAATTACAGAAGTCAAATTCAAGATTAGCTAAAACACCTGTGTAACGGTAATAAATAAATGCTTTTGAAGAGTTTGGAAACCTTACTGGTGGTGCAGTGGTTAAGTGCAGTATTGCAAGCAAACTCGGCCTACAGCCTAGTGTTTGATCCTGACAGGCTCAAGTTTGACTCAGCCTTCCAACCTTCCAAGGTCGGTAAAATGATGGAGCCCAGATGGTTGGGGACAATATGCAAATAATGCTTCTCTATTGTAAACCACCCAGAGAATGCTGCAAAGCACTATGGTATGGTGTATAAACCTAAATGCTATTGCTATTATTTTAAGAGAACTGAAGTTTCAGATGTGGCAGTGAGCTACGCACAGAATTATAATCCATAAATGGTTTCCAGGCTAGGTTGAAACTAATATGAGAGTTGTCTTTCATGTATGAAGTTATTTTTTGACACTGATGCATACTCCCATAGGTTAGGCTGCCATCCCTCTAATGAAGGAATTAGATGTTGCCATTCCACAATCCATCTTGTTTTCTCCAGAATCAGCATCGCGTAGAAGGATATTCCCATGGTATTTGCATGCTGACAATAGTGTTAGTTTTGTGGGCCTATGCCCCTAACAGTCTGTAAACCTTTATCATCTTTTCCGTATTAAGATGCCGCTGCTGATTCTGATGATAGCAGACAAAGAGACGTGCATCAGAATTACCCACAAAGCCCCCAGGCTAAATATTTGTTATTCAGTGCAGTTGCAAGAATATATATGAGTGAGTAGCTGAACAGTTTAATTGAAAGGACCCGCTGACATTCTTGATGGCGCAATAGCATAAATGAAGACCATGTTACAAACATGCTGCTACAACCTCAGAGGTTGTTTATACAAAGCTCAGGAGAACATGGACTGTCTTGTAGACAATTACTTCCTTCAACCTCTTTGTTTTCCCTCATTGAATTCTCACTTGGGATTTACACCTCTTGAGCAAGGAGAATTTCTGAGTTCAAGAGGGAAAAAAACAATAGCGTTCTCCTCTTGTACGGATGATGGCTAGGTTGAATCGGGAGAAATTGTTCCCATTTGCACGTAATGTCACACCCTGTTCAAACGAAAACACACCGTTTTCTCTCCATTGGATTCAAGAGGCCATCTTCTGTTACAAGAAGCTGTTTGCTTGAGAAAAATAAATACAACGAGAAAGATTCTTGAGAAGGAAGTGAAGTGAAAAAGAGAATTGAGCAATGCCCCCACCCAGTTCTTTCAAAGCATCTTTTCTTGTCACTACCAAACTAAAGGCGAAAAAGCAGAAGGTGAGTTACAAACCAAAGGCTTTTTTTCATCTTTGTCAGAAACTTTTCTTTCATTACCTTTTCTCCCTGCTCCTCTGGGTAGTATTTTCACTCCATCAGACCAAGGGGCAGTCTTTAAAAGTTCCCAGCGTTTTACCTCTGTGTCACTAAGATGTTCATTGGCAGGAAAGGTTTCCACTTAAATACAACTGAAAGCAGAGACTGGAATGTGTCTGTCTCCCTTTCTGCTGGAAAATTGAAAAGCAAATAATATGTCTCTAAGCCATGAAGCCCCAAAGAAGGTTCAAACGGTAATAATGATGCGTAAGGAAAGTATTAGTCATAATAGGAAGCAATGGATGTGAATAAGCTCAGTCAGATTGCAAAGCATCTGACAGCTGAGAAATACACAATAACGGTCTTCCTGAGATTATACTTTGTAGAACACAGATCTGGTGCATGCTATGAATATTATAGCCATATTAAGTCGATCCTTTGTGCCCAAGTCCTCTTAAGTGCCAATTCCCATAAATGACCAGTTTAGACATTTTCTCCTTGGGATGAGGAGAAATGTCTAGGACGGGAACTTTCTGATTTAGAGGTGAGATTCTCTACTTGTCTCCTAAGGGGATTTTTAATGCCCCCAAAGGCTGTAGTTTATGAATATAGCAGGTCCAGGTACAATAATTTAACAACATACTGTAAATTATATCCTTTGAGTGATTTCTTGCTACCAACAGGGTAATTTTGACATTTATGGAGAGCGACACTGTTTATTAAATTTGCATGCAGGGAGGATAAATTTACTTCCTCATAAAGACTAACACACAGGTCAGAGAAAATAGACTGCCTCTGAGTCTCAAGGAACTGTTGAAGGAAAAGTCTTCATCATGGTTCAGTCCAAGCCGGGAATAAACAACATGGCGACTGCTTTAGAAAGAAGGTTGCAGTTTATTGAAGAGGAGAGGCAGACAGAAAGATGGCTCTGGAAGAAAAGAGGGTGAGCACCTGTAGGGAGTGGGTTTTTATACCTTCTGGAGCCTTTTGTTTGGAGTTCCTGTTCCTGTTTGAGGCTTTGTATTTCCTGTGTCCCTTTGGCATCTCTGTGTTAATCCTATTATGTCCTGTCTTAGAGTTTGGGTGGGGTATGTAGATTTTAGGTCTTTGTCTTCTTAATCTTCTAGCTGGGGGCCTCCAACCTTCCTGGATTTACATCTGCATTCCTACAGAGCTGGTTTCTGCTTGGGGGAGGGAGATTTGGGGCTATTAAGAAAACTGGGCATGCTTTTCTGCCTCTTTAAGATCCTTTGAGAAAATATATTTTCTGCCCTTTTAATATTTCCTTCTCTGGGGGGCTGACTTCCCACAGAACAATGTGGCAGATTCAGATAGATAGCAATATTCAGATACTCCTGAAAAATAGCCAGTACAGATAGCCCTCGACTTACCATCGTTATTTTAATGGACATTCAAAGTTACAACAGCACTGAAAAAATGTTATTTAAGACCAGTCCTTGTGCCTACAACCATTGCAGTTCTGAAGTGAACTGAAGAAGCTTTTTGGATGAGAAGCAAAATGTTTTCAAGGAAAAAAATCCAAGAAAGCCCAGTTGCCATTGGAAAAACCACCCATGGCCAGGATGATCAAGAATTTCCATAGACAAGTGGTTGCTGGTGATACGTGAATAGCAGTTCAAAGATTTCCCCAGGAATACTCTAAATATTATAACTTTAAAAGAGCCAGCAACCCATCTCTACTGGTACCACAAATAAATCCCCAATTGATTTCTTTAGAAAGAAGACTTTGGAGTCTCAGGTTTGGAGAATGTGATGCGCTCATTTTCTGCAGCACACTTGCTGACCCTCCACATGGCATCTACATCCAAGATATCTATGCAAAACCGAAGGTGACTTCTCTTCCAGTGGCCTGCCCCCAACTCTAATAAAATACATGCTTGTTGTTGTCAGTTGCGAAGTCATGTCCGACCCATCGTGACCCCACGGACAACATTCCTCCAGGCCTTCCTGTCCTCTACCATCTTCTGGAGTCCATTTAAGCTCACGCCTACTGCTTCCGTGACTCCATCCAGCCACCTCATTCTCTGTCGTCCCCTTCTTCTATTGCCCTCAATCTTTCCCAGCATCAGGCTCTTCTCCAGTGAGTCCTTCCTTCTCATTACGTGGCCAAAGTACTTGAGTTTCAACTTCAGTATCTGGCCTTCTAAGGAGCAGTCAGGGTTGATCTCCTCTAGGACTGACCGGTTTGATTGCCTTGCAGTCCAGGGAACTCGCAGGAGTCTTCTCCAGCACCATAGTTCAATGGCCTCAATTCTTTGGCGGTCAGCCTTTCTTATGGTCCAACTTTCACAACCATACATTGCAACTGGGAAAACCATGGCCTTGACTCTACACACTTTTGTTGGCAGGGTGACATCTCTGCTTTTTGGTATGCTGTCTAGATTTGCCATAGCTTTCCTCCCCAGGATCAAGCGTCTTCTAATTTCTTGGCTGCAGTCCCCATCTGTGGTGATCTTGGAGCCCAGGAAGATAAAATCTGTCACTACCTCCATTTCTTCCCCATCTATTTGCCAGGAATTGAGAGGGCCGGATGCCATGATCTTGGTTTTCTTAATGTTGAGTTTCAAGCCAACTTTTGCACTCTCCTTCTTCACCCACGTCAAGAGGCTCTTTAGTTACATGCTATGGCGGAGTTATTTCTCCTCTTTTGCTCAAAATCACACCCCCTGGAAACAACTTCTAAGTTGTACTTAGGAAACTGTACAAATCAGCAGAATGCTAATTTGATATGGGGACATAGATATCTCAACACAGAGAATGCCTAGAACAGCTGCAATTAAAAAGTTATTTTAAAAAAGACTTTTTTAGAAGATATGCTGGTATAACAACTGATTTCAAAGGCTGAAATTAAGTTTATAATCATTAGGTGTCTTCCTTCCCTTCCCCTTCCCCTTCCCTCCTCCTCCTCCTCCTCCTCCTCCCTATTTTATTTTTTTATAGTGTCTTTCAAAAATATGGCTTACACCAATTTGTAAACTGGGCTGTAGAAATTTTTTGAAATAAATGAATAAAATTGAAGATCAGCAGGCTGCATTTTTTAACTGTTTGATAAGATCTGCATAAATAAATAATAGGGAAAATTCTAGCTTTTCTTTGAAGTTTTCTCTTTTCCTCTAGTAAACCCAGAGATCAGTAGTAGACAATATTGCTCAAATCAAAGGACTGGAGCATAGCCCAGAAATTCAACTCGGTTTTTCTCAATACATAAAAGACAACATTTTTGTTTCTGCCAATCAATGCAACTGAGAGAAGTCCAAACTTTGGTGTTGTGGCAGCAAAGTATTCTTTTTTTCAATATTAAATTCAGTAGGAGCAGAGAAAACAAAACAACAATAAAATCTTTCCATCCCATCAAGAAAAAGGCAAAGAATTTCCGGCAGAAACTTTCTGATGAAAATGTATTGTGGTGTATAGCAAATATCATTCGATTCTTGACCTTCAGAAGACGAGAGATGCAACTACAATAAGTTAGCCTCATATCATGGAAATCTATATGGAGAAGTATGTATTATTTGCAACCCAAAATTCATCTTGAAAGGAGAGAAGGAATTGCAACACATCAGGATGTGCCTTGATTAGGCTTGTAGTCAATAAAATAGAGAACATCAACCCTGAAATATTAATGAATCTCTGTGTTTATATTTCGAACTGGTGGATGATATGCTATAAGTCACTTTCAACTCATAGAGACCACATAGATGGATCCTCTCCATGACTGGAACGGATTATTATAATTTAAATTTCATTTGAAGTCTCATTCTGCTAAAGAAGGCTATGGCCAGATATCTTATTTTTGAGCAGCGTTCTGGTTCTCTTCTTCTCAAATTTCTTGATCTTTACAAGTGAATTGGACCAGATTTCACTACTTGATACTTTCCCATGAAAAGCCATCTTTTGTCAAGTAAGCTATTAGTAATTCCAAGATTTCACTTTAACTGTGAATCAAAAGAATCTAGTTTGTAGCAAGTATTGGCACTTTGGCATGCAAGTGAAGTGAAACAGATTAGGTGAATCCCTACTGGAAGACATCTCTCTGTTCTAGCCTATCAAATATTTAAAAGTACTTGACCTCATTCCTGTGACCCAGACTTTGAAGCCTCTGCTGCTATCTATATGGCTTTCCAGGCTGCTTGGTATTGGGGATTCTTTTACAGAAGAATTTTGTGTTTGTTCATTTCCATAGCACCGAAGTCTCCACAAATGGCAGCACCTGTCTAAACTAAGGTAATTGAAGTCTAGTCAGTAGCTGGAGGGGAGACTACTAAGAAATATCTGGGTGGTAGAAAAAACTGTTTCTTTTTTTTAAAAAAACCCTGTAATATTGCAATTGTACTAGAACATAGAATAACAGAGTTGGAAGGGACCTTGGAGGTCTTTTTGTCTAACCCTCTGCTCAAGCAGGAGACCCCATAATATTTCAGACAAATTGTTGTCCAGT
The DNA here is from genome assembly GCA_023970755.1 of Azemiops feae. NCBI lineage: Eukaryota > Metazoa > Chordata > Lepidosauria > Squamata > Viperidae > Azemiops > Azemiops feae. Next base: position 727,930 of record JALGBA010003879.1, on the reverse strand, counting down.
CTATTTTTGAAACCCTCCAGTGATGGAGCACCCAAAACGTCTGGAGGCAAGCTGTTCCATCGACTGATTGTTCACACTGTCAGGATATTTCTCCTTAATTCCAGGTTGCTTCTCTCCATTTCTCTCCATTATTTCTTGTCTTGCCTCCTGGTGCTTTGGGAAATAAGTTGACCCCCTCTTTTTGTAGCAGTCCCTCAAATATTGGAACATTGCTATCACGTCACCCCTAGTCCTTCTCTTCATTAAACTAGACATACCCAATTCCTGCAACCGTTCTTCATATGTTTTAGCCTCCAGCCCACTAATCATTCTTGTTGCTCTTCTCTGCACTCTTTCCAGAGTCTCAACATCTTTTTTATATTGTGATGACCAGAACTGGATGCAGTATTCTAAGTGTGGCCTTACTAAGGTGTTGTCCAAGTGTGGTATCAAGTGTGATCAAACTAAAATAGTAATGTTATTTGTATACCACCTAGAACTTCTCGGGTGAGATGATATAATAAAAAGTAAATAGGAGAAATGATATGGATCGGGAGGTTTAGAAGGAATCAAATTTATTTGACAGGATGCTTAATATCTATGATGCAAGCAGAAAACAAAGAATTCATCTGCCTGTTATAGACAGAAGAATCCTCTCAGTAATTAGAATACAATGGTGTTTTGTAATCATTTGGATGTGTAGGGATTATACATGATCCCAAAAAGGATCATAGAGAAGAAAATGAAGGTTCTTAATCAAAAAAATCATCCCTTCCTGTCCTGTCTAGAGCAGTTTCAGAAAGCATTCCTCAATTAAGTAGGTTTTATGTTGGGATAGTTTACATGGCAAGCAGTGAAGAAGCATTTCTTTGTAGATTTCTGACATGATAGCCATGTTCCAATATTTGAGGGGCTGACACAAAGAAGAAGAGGTCATCCTATTTTCCAAAGTACCAGAAGGCAAGTTAAGAAACAATGGATGGAAACTACTCTAGGAGAGAAGCAATAAACCAGTGGAATGGCTTGCCTTCAGATGTTGAGGGTGCTTCATCAGTGGAAGCTTTTAAAAAGAGACTGGACAGCCACTTGTCTGAAATGGTATAGGGTCTCCTGCTAGAGCAGGGGGTTGGACTAGAAGACCTCCAATGTCCCTTTGAACTCTGTTATTTTGTTATTCTGAATCATTCCACATAGATCAGCAAGGACTTCAGACTCTCAGCTGTTCAAACACACTAACTATATTTCATGTCCTTTGCTTCTCACAATCTCCATGGTTTTTAATGGATGTTTGTAACATTTTAATGCCTCCACTGATCCTTAAATGTGCATTGTAAATGTTTATTCTTATAAGAATGAAAATGAGGGGAGTATAATATCTACAGAGAACTAGCTCTAAAGATAAAGAACTGAATCCTGATTTCATCATCTTCAGAGCATTGAAATCCATGGCTTCTGTTATCCAGAATTAATACATCCTGCTCTTGTCCTGAATTTTGCATTTTGGCTAAGTGCAAAAGCACTTTGCATTTTAAAACAAAAAACAAAAAAACCTGTGCATAGCATCATACCTTACATTGCTTAATTAAACACCAACAGTTCAGAGACATCTCCGGGGTTTCATCTGGTTAAGTGGCGAGAGCTGTACTGGAGCAAAGGAGCCACTTTCACGATAAACAGAATCAACTTCCCTTGAAATTTCCAAGAGGAGGTGGGAAATGGCAAAATTAATTGTTGGAGTATATTTTCGGTTTAAAATGGAAATGACAAGAATTGGTTTTACAAGCACAAACAGCTTGGTGGATTCGATACTTCAAGCATGAAGCCATTTGCATGTTGAAGGGAAATTCCTCTTTAATAGTAGATCCAAAGAAGCAGCCAAGAAGCAGATGGAGATAGAGGAAGAAAAGTAGGTCAAACGGGGAGAAGCAGCCTGGAAGTGAATGTTGTTATTATTATTAGATAGCTGGCTCAAAATCTCCTCATTACATAAAGGGTTTGGTTGATATCAGTAAATAATGTGTGTCTTTTCCAGGTCAGTAGCTAAAGGACCAGGACAAATGGAAGGTGGGGAGACTGAGGCAAACAAAGGCAATGGCCTTAGAAGGGGTGGGAAAAAGACCTGGTGAATGTGGGAGGAATTACAGCAAATGTAAAAAGTAAATGAAAGGGAGAAAAGACAACACATTGTCCTAAATTGCCCAAGTGGCTTCAAAGTTGAACAGCTGAACATAGATAAGATAACCTTTATTGTCATTTTTATATTGTGGGCACAATGGCACACATCAAAAATGAAATTTAGTTGCCCGCTCTCAAAGTGAAACACATACATGACACACACCTAAACATACTATGTACAACATATATATAGACCCACATCCCTACATATACATAGCAAATAAATATTAAATACTGTCCATCTTGAATATACAACGCAAGGAGGAAGTTTGAGAACATAGCTGAACTGATTGCATGCTGTTCCTTAGCACAGTGTTTCAAAACCATGGCAACTTTAAGATGTGTGGACCTCAACTCCCAGATGAGTAGATGAGCAGAACAGCCAATTGATCTGTGGGTGCTCCATCACTGGAGGGTTTTAAGGAGAGATTGGATGACCATTTGTCTGAAACAGTATAGGATCTCCTGCTTGAGCAAGGGGTTGGACTAGAAGACCTCCAAGATCCCTTCCAATTCTGTTATTCTGTTATTCCAGATGCAATAATGTCCAGAATGAAACAGTGAGATGCCTCCCCTTTTATCTTTGCACACAAATTTGGATATACCCACTACAAGGTCCAGCACCAGTCTTGTAGTGGCTAGATCTCATGCCATGCTCTTGATTAAGACTTTAATTTGAGGAGAGCATAGTTTTTTGCATGCTTCAGGGGCATATCGTTGGCACAACAAAGCGGTTATACTGTTGGTCTTCCAGATCCAAGTCTCCATTCATCCACGAAGCAAGTTATGTGACTTGGGGTCAATCATTCATACACTACACAACTTACCTCACAGAGTTGAACTGTGAAGAACAAAATGAGCAGGTACCTCCATGTTTGTCACCTTAGTTCCAGAGAAAAAGCAGACGAGACTCACAACTGATTATAATATTCTAAATAGAATTTAAGAAAAAAGTGTATTTTGAAATATGTAGCTGAAAATAATTATCCGTTTCCCTTTCGCTCCTAGTTTGTTAATCCCTGCTTCTGTTTCTTTCTGTTGTCTCCTCTGTGTAAACAATCTAGTCGTTATGCTCCTCCAGGCTGTTCTGTGTACAGAAATCAATATATTATGGAAAATGACATACAAACCTGCATACATTATGGAAAGGTGTATATAAAGATGCAAATGTTAGGGGAAAATGAAGATTGATGTGGAAATAGCAACAAAAAAAAGCTTATGATTATATAGGAAACAGACCCCGATGAGAACTATTTATCCACCCCTGGCTGGCCTTTTTTTTTTTTCTCTTCAATTAAGAACAGGGTAGATGGAGTATAAAATGAGATGTCGCTCCTTTTTTCAAGAAGACATAGCACAACGCAGTTGCCCTGATTACCTGCAGCCAGTTCACAATCTTTCTTTTTTTCCAAAAAGAGAGAGAGAAAGAGAGAGAGAGAGAAATGCTACTTAAAATTCACCAGATGTCTCCTTCCAGCACAGCTTTAGCTACCAAAAAAGTCCCAGGTTGGAAAAGGTAAATAAAATCAGAAGGAAGGAAGGAAGGAGACAGAGGGAGAGAGGAATCACGTCGCATTTCCGGCCTTTTTATTGGTTTGTTTCTTATTTAGGCTGACTGAGTGACATTAGATAAACATAACGGAAAATAGCACCAGAATTTTTAAATATGATTCAAAGAGCAAAGAGTTGTTACCCTTGAAAAACTGTCCTGCTGTGTCCCAAGTCACCCACAGAAATAAAGAAAATAAATTCAATTTTCCTTTTCTTTTCAACTGCAGTAGGTAGAAGAAATAACTATCCTGCAAGTCGGGCTCAATAGAATTACTGGTTTAAGCACAGCCATCTCAGACTTCTGAACTGGCAGTTGTGTAGCACATTCATTCCCAGACAGTGGGCTGAGGCACCAGAAATCTGCCAGGAAGAAAAGAAAATCCTAGAATGCTGCAAGTAATTAATGGATTAAAGAAACTATATATTGAAACCCAAATCCTGAACTTTGAACTTTGAGTGAGTTTATCCACGGCACTTCTGCATGAGTTGCAATAGCTCTGAACTCATTTTGGAGAGTGTTCAAATTTTACATGGGGCAGAAAAGAACACCCTTGGTCTTTTCCCTAATATGAATTATTGGCCACCTCACATCCCTTTCCTTTATTTATCTGTAGAGTTACATTTCTTGCCTTCTGCGTTTCCTGGATTCCAGTTTAAATGTAGGTTAACGGAACTATGGTGCTGGAGAAGACTCCTGCGAGTCCCCTGGGCTGCAAGGCGATCAAACCGATCAGTCCTAGAGGAGATCAACCCCGACTGCTTTTTAGAAGGCCAGATCCTGAAGTTGAAACTCAAATACTTTGGCCACCTAATGAGAAGGAAGGACTCACTGGAGAAGAGCCTAATGCTGGGAAAGATTGAGGGCAATAGAAGAAGGGGACGACAGAGAATGAGGTGGCTGGATGGAGTCACTGAAGCAGTAGGCGTGAGCTTAAAGGGACTCCAGAAGATGGTAGAGGACAGGAAGGCCTGGAGGAACGTTGTCCATGGGGTCGCGACGGGTCGGACACGACTTCGCAACTAACAACAACAACGTGGCTGAAAAACTAAGAAGTTGAGAACCATCTGTTATGGTGATTCCTTTGTGCCTCTTTATGGGCTTCAAGAGGTCCATTGGTTCATTTTCTATCATTGAGTTACCCCCTTAGTGTGGTAACCACCAGATGACTGGACTCAATTCTCACATCTGTTCATCCAGTACAGAATATCGGAATAACAGACATGGAAGAGACTTTGGAGGTCTTTTAGTTCAACCCCCTGTTCAAGCAGGAGACCCTATGCCATTCCAGATAAGTGACTGTTGTCAGACCTGCTGCAATTTTGGTCCTTTGGGCAAGAAAAGACCCTTGACTCCATTCGTGTTGAAAGATATACTTTACTAAAAGCCAAGTGTAACACAGTGTAACAAAGCCAGAACTGAAGTTCGCATACCAAAGTTTCCTAGTTAACTTTCCCCATCCGGTTTTTCCCCTCCGCTGGTCCCTTATTGTCCAATTATATTTGAATAAATTGTTTTGGGAGCGGTCTCTTCAATGGCAGGCTGGTTGATGAGCCACTGCATTCCATTGGCAAAGCTTTGACCTTGAGATGGTACCTCTGGAAGGTACGATGAGTTGTTAGCCTTCTCCCATCCCGTCCGGTTCCCTCCCCCCCCCCATAGTTCATGGCAGACTGGCAGCTAGCAAATGCGAAGCTCAGCATATGATGGCAGTTCTAACAGCTGTCCAGTCTCTTCTTAAAAACCTCCAGTGATGGAGCACCCACAACTTCTGAAGGCAAGTTGTTCCATTGATTGATTGTTCTCAGTGTCAGGAAATTTCTCCTTAGTTCCAGGTTGCTTCTCTCCTTGGTTAGTTTCCATCTATTCCTTCTTGTTTTTCCTTCCGGCGCTTTGAAAAATAGATTAATTCCCCTCTTCTTTATGGCAGCCATATGGGACAGTATATATAGGATCTGCATTCCAATATGTCTGGAAAGCATCAGAATGGCCCAGGCTGTTACAGTATTTATAATATCCTATTTTCATGTCTATTTGTGAAATGTTGCTTCTCTTCCTGCCTGCCTCCATTTTGCTGCATTGCTATCCTTCTTCCTGACAAGATGAGGGATCAGGGAGGGCTGCAGCTGACCTGTTTTGGCTTCTTCTCCACCACACATCCTATTCCTAGGCTCTTTGTTCAACCTTCTTTCTCTTTGGTTCATCTTTTTCCTTCACCTCTGAATCTTATTTTATTTTCATCTTTCTTCCACCTGAAAAGCTGTCACCCAACCTTTTTTATGAAGCATAACGTTTAGGCTATATCATCCTTAATAACCCTCTAAGTGCCACAACAATAAAGCAGTATTTATTTGGGGGAGCATGAAAATGCAGATTATTGAAAGGAAAAGTTCACTGAGTCCAGACGAATCAGTTTAAATAGGCTCACATCAAAGCAAAAAAGGGAATAAAAGATGTCTTAATTCTGAGTGTGATTTGATCCAAACATCCTGAGATCAAAAGAAAATTAACTCTTTATATAGTTGAGGGTTGTCCATCTTTTCTGTGGCTTCAATTAGAGATTCAAACTGTGCTGAGGAGAAGAAGAAGAAGAAGAAGAAGAAGAAGAAGAAGAAGAAGAAGAAGAAGAAGAAGAAGAAGAAGAAGAAGAAGAAGAAGAAGAAGAAGAAGAAGAAGAAGAAGAAGAAGAAGAAGAAGAAGAGAAGAAGAAGAAGAAGGAGAGGAGAGGAGAGGAGGAGGAGGAGGAGAGGGAGGAGGAGAGGAGGAGGAGGAGGGAGGAGGAGGAGGAGGAGGAGGAGGAGGCCACATGGAGAAAGAAAGAGAGGAAGTGTGTGCATAAGAAAACAGAAATAACCAAAGAAATAGATTTTCTTTTATCTGTTTTACTTTATAGCAAGATTACCTCTTGACAGAATGAAGCAAAGCAAGATTTTCTGTGCATTATTATTATTATTTTTTTAAAAAAGAGAGTTGCCATTTTCATAACAAAATCTCAAAAAAGCTGCTGAAGAGGTTGCTAAGTGTAACAGCACTTTACCTTATTCTGTCTCGGCAGCCATTTCTTTCTAAAAAAATCTAGGTGTTCCAACTCAACATCTCTGAGTGGCCTTAATTCATTTTCCACAAGATTACACATTTCCCATTCCATATGAAATAAAAGTCATATTTATTACAACTTTGCCACCTCGTCAGATTTCTTTTCTTCCCTTATTAAAAAAATATTTTTAAATTTTCAAAGAGAAAAGAGTTCAACGAGGGCAGAATCATTGTGGCTTTTTACACTGATCACCGCAGGATCCTTCCTTTAGGTGTCCAATACTCTTCTCTGCAGAGAGACCCTTTTAGAAGCAATGGAACTGCAGCCACTGGTTGCTGCCCAGAAATCATATAGAAAAGGAAGAAAATGTTTGAGCAGGAGCAGGGCAATTTAGGATGGCACCCCGAGGAACTGATATTTGTCATATCACAAAATTGCTTGTCACAGAGGAAGAGATTCAATAAAATGTAGAACTTTAAACTCAGATATTCTCTCCTTGTTCATGTTCAATGGATGCCAGAAAAATCTTTTATGCAGGTTTGGGAGTCATAAGCATATCCTTGGAGAATAAGTTATCATCTGTAGACAGGTTGATGGCCTTTTTCGGTTTGATAATTGAAATTAGAGTAACACTGAGAGAGAAATGCAGAAAAAAGCACCAGGCTGGGAAGTGAGGTATTCTTTGGGGATCCCTCAGCAAGCTCCAAATGAGCTTCTCAAAAAGTGGGGGGGAACCAGCCTCAGAGAGAAGGAACAAAGGCCAAACAAAGATAGAACTGTTCTTGAGCTGAGGAGACCAAATCTGGTCACATCACAACTTTAATGCTTCTAATTCACACTTGAGGTTGTCTAGCCTTGAATTATGGACTTCAAAATCCCCAATGGTCTTTCTGTCTAAAAATGAAAAGAAATATATGAATAGGACAGGTTGGTAGCTTGAAATATTTTGGGAGGGATACTTCATGCCTCTGACTCAACAAAGGACCATCTTGAGTATTTAGCTATAATAATGCAGAGATCCTGTCAGAACCCATTTAATTGGTGGGGGGGCTTTTCCTTATTCCTTTTCTTTTCTTTTCCTTCCTATGGGTTCTGCCATACTCCTGGGGGGAGGGGGGACCATTTGGGGGTTTTACTATGTATCCTGTCCTTTTGCTTCGCTGCTACAATGTATCTTCTCCGCTTCCTCTATCTGTTTGCTCTTTGAACTATTTCCCCTTGACGTCAACCTGGGGTGAGAAAGGAATGTGCCTCCGGCCATCTGGCTTATCTCTCACTGTGGAAGAGAGGGTGCGAAGACCCAACAATGTTTTCACAGCCTTGGGAATGGAGTCTTATCAGACTTGTTCCCACAATGGATTTGACACCTGGGGATTGGTCCATTTAAACTGACCGGATGAACTGTTGGGGTGGGGTTTGCTTTTTGCTCCTTTAACCTATTGATCTGAGTGGGAAACCCTCAGATCCTGCCTTCTATGCCTGCTGTCAACTTCACCTAATAAAAGTTCCTTTTGAAATGGAATTGTTCCAAGAGTCCTGCTTTCTTGGGATGAGGTTTTGAAGCGGGTCCTTACAGATCCTCAAATGTATATTTCTTACCAGAATCCTAGACAATTCCAACACCACCAGAAGCCAGTCCTCAAGGACACCTTGAGGTTAGTGTTAAATATTAAATAGGTACAGATTGTGGCAAACAACATATTTAATGAATTCCTGGCTTGATTATTTATTTAGCTGGCTAGCTAGCTAATTAAAGGACTTCCAATGCTATCTAGCTCATCTAAGGATCCTAGGCAGTTCACAGCAACAGGTTAAAAAAGAAGAATTATAAGCAAAACCACGTGTTCCACCAAACACAAAAAAGTGAAAGTTGTAGACTTCTTTTCTTTTCAGGCTGCAAGACTAGATCAAGATCGAGAAAAAAATGGTGATTGCTATGGTAGAGTGTAATGGAAAATTTAAAAGAGAATCCTAAATACTAAGGACATTTCGATTAGCGTAAATATTACCATCACTCAAGCAGTGTTTTTCCAGTTTTAATCTGCAGCTGTAAAATCTGGGCGCAAGAAAAAGCAGGAGAAAGAAGATAGACACTTTTGAATTATGGACTTTGAGAAAATTATTAAGAGTACCGCAGACTGTAAGAAGAAACAATCAATCAGTCCTGGAGCAAATTAAGGCTGACACTGTGGGTTTATGTGCAATGGGATGATGGAACAGAAAAAACAACTATGCTTGTCAAGGTTGAGTGAAACAGAAGAAGACAAAAGATAAGATAGTAGAAGGGAATTTCAAATTATCTCTGGGAACAGGTGAAAATGGACAGTATTTAAATATGCAGTTCCCAAGAACTGGTCCAATTTAAGACTACCTAACTAGCTAACTAACTAATCTGGGATACAAAGCAATCTGAGTGCCTGTCAAGGACAGGAAATCAGGAGTCCAGGCTGTACAAATGACTAAAGGTTTATTGTATGTCAATCCTCTCTACAAGAATCTGAACTACTAACAGTCAAAGCAAATTGGCAGTAGATAAGAATCAACAGAATTCAAGCTGGGCTGGAGGTAAGTCTCTTGTGGGTGCAAATTGACTTGAGACTGGTGACGCGTTTAACCCCTCCCTCAGGCTCAGCCTGGTCAATCTTCTACAGTACCTATCATAAAAGACTTTCATATTGTAGAGGAACAGATAATAATAATAATAATAATAATAATAATAATAATAATAATAATAATAATAATAATAATAATAATAATAATAATAATAATAATAATAATAATAATAATAATAATAATAATAATAATAATAATACTAAATAATAATAATAATAATAATAATAATAATAATAATAATAATAATAATAATAATAATAATAATAATAATAATAATAATAATAATAATAATAATAATAATAATAATAATAATAATAATAATAATAATAGTGGGAAGGGACCTTGGAAGTCATCTAGTCAACCCCCTGCTCAGGCAGGAAACCCTATACCATTTTGGACAAATGGCTGTCCAGTCTCTTCTTAAAAACTTCCAGTGTTGGAGCATTCACCGCTTCTGGAGGCAGGTTGTTCCACTGGTTAATTGTTCTGTCAGGAAGTTTCTCCTCAGTTCCAGGTTGCTTCTCTCCTTAACTAGTTTCCATCCATTACTTCTTGTCCTGCCCTCAGGCGCCTTGGAGAATAGCTTGACTCCCTCTTCTTGTGGCAGCCCCTGAGATATTGGAACACTGCTATCATGTCCCCCCTCATCCTTCTCTTCGTTAAACTAGACATACCCAATTCCATCAACTTTTCCTTATATGCTTTAGCCTCCAGTCCCCTAATCATCTTTGTTGCTCTTCTCTGTACTCTTTCTAGAGTCTCAACGTCTTTTTTACATCGTGGTGACCAAAACTGGATGCAGTATTCTAAGTGTGGCCTTACCAAGGCATTGTAAAGTGGTATTAATACTTCACGTGATCTTGATTCTATCCCTCTGTTAATGCAGCCTAGCACTGTGTTGGCCTTTTTGGCAGCTGCAGCACACTGCTGGCTCATATTTAAGTGATTGTCCACTAGGACTCCGAGATCCCTCTCACAGTTACTACTATTGAGCAAGGTATCCCATATACTATACCTGTACATTTGGTTTTTCTTGCCTAAATGTAGAACCTTACTTTTTTCACCATTGAATTTCATTTGGTTAGATAGCGCCCAGTGTTCAAGTCTGTCCAGATGGTAAGTATGATTATTGAAAGAGCATCCAACAGAGGACACATTGCTTGACCAGAAACTGCACAAAGTATTGCCAAATGGCTATTGAAGACATGTGAAGCACAAATGCTTATTTTCCCTTTGGAGGGATTGAGTAACGTTGCATCCACCAGTTCTACAAGAAGAATATGAAATTTCTAGTTAGGATCCTTATTGTTTCTACTTATGATGGTAATTTTCCTTAGGTGAAGGTCTACTACAATAGTATATCTCTACCAAATCCAAGTCCCTTTTATGAAGTACCATTAGGGTGGAGTTTCATAGTTTCACAAGGCAATGTTCTTTTGCAAAATATTAATTCATTATGACCTTCTTGTGTTTTAATCCCATAAAATGTCTGTAGCGTTGAAACAAATGTTAAATGTTTCATTCAGGAGGATTTAATAATTCGTATTCTCTTTCTTTCACGGAAGACAGGGTGGAATTTTGAAATTTAATTAGGAGGGAAAAAAGAAAAAAGAAAATTGGGACATTAGTGATCTGGATATTACCATTACTTTCAACTTATCTGCTGACGGGGAGAAGGAGCTAACCCAGAAATTAGTTCCACTCGCTGAAAACAGCTGTCATTAAAAGTGAGCCTGCTGTTAAACAGTTGGCACTAGATTCAGAGGGACAGCTGAAATTGGAAGAATCCTGCATGCCCCCAAATGGATGGATTCTTTCGTTAATGCTGATTATTAACGATGGCTTCCTTTATTTCAGTGAAGTATAAATAGCTTTCCTACACCACAAACCGGTCAGTCCTAGAGGAGATCAACCCCGACTGCTCTTTAGAAGGCCAGACCCTGAAGTTGAAACTCAAGTACTTTGGCCACCTAATGAGAAGGAAGGACTCACTGGAGAAGAGCCTGATGCTGGGAAAGATTGAGGGCAAGAGAAGAAGGGGATGACAGAGAATGAGGTGGCTGGATGGAGTCACTGAAGCAGTAGGCGTGAGCTTAAATGGACTCCAGAAGATGGTAGAGGACAGGAAGGCCTGGAGGAATGTTGTCATGGGGTCACGATGGGTTGGACACGACTTCGCAACTAACAACAACACCACTTTGCTGTAGAATTAGTAGGCCAGAACCTCTTGGCAGCCTAGCCCAACCCAGGTCTTCTCCTAGTGGCCATGACGTATCAGGACCTTAAAGATCTACATGATAAATACTCAGTCCTTTTAAGGTACAAGCAGTCCATCCAAACAGACAAGTGCAAGAAGAAATTATCAGTGCAAAATCTACCCGAATTCTATGCCAAACACAAACTATTGAAATTTCCTTAAAAACAAAAACTGAATAAACCTAGTGCCACTGCACTGGTTTTTCTGGAAACTGCTATGTCTCTCCTATAAAAATAATATAAATTCACTATCAGTCCTTTGCAAAAAGGCAGCTTTACTTGGAACAGCTTCCATTCTGGGATGATATGTATAACACCATCAAACATCCACATCTGCCTATCCAGGTCATTGGAAAGGACTCAATAGGTAGATAAAAATGCCAAATCCAGTCTGCACATCTGGCTGATTGTGTGACGAAGCATAATAATAAAATCATCCATTTTCTTCATCAGGGTAAAAAGTCCCCTATGATCTTTTCAGTATTTCCCCTAACAGTTATTCAGAAGTACAAATCTTTGAACTTGGGGAGGCTGATTTCAATATGACCCACAGTGAAACATCTGACCTCTGAATTGTTCTGTTTCCTGAATTGCTGGATCCTGGTCTAAATGAAATCTTGTGGTACGTGGCTATTAGAACGATCAACTCTTCTCAGAGAGGAACTAACAAACTCCACAACTGAATTCTGGGGTTCTTGATGGTCTCTTGATGTTTCTTGGAGACGTTTCATTATCCAACTAGGTGTTACCTCCACAGCTGAATCCCACATTACAACCACGAGCTACAAATTTTATCTTCTTATTGGTACAATTGAATTCTTCAGATTATTTTAAAGACTTTCTTTAAAGACCTCAGAGCTGGATATAATGTCCTGTCTAATGTCAAGGCCCACTTCAATACCTCATCCTAAGAAAGCAGAACTCGTGGAAGCGGTTTCTTCCAAAAGGAGCTTTTATTAGGAGAAGCTGATAGCAGGCATGATAGGATCTGAGGGTTTCCCACCAGACCGATAGGTAAAAAGTATCCCAAGCATAACCCCACCCCAGAGTTCATCCGGTCAATTCAAATGGGCCAATCCCAAGGTGTTAAGTTCGTTGTGGGAAAAAGGAGATAACATCAGACCGTCTCCGGACTGCAGCGATGTTTAGGCGGCTCTTCGCACCTTCCCTTGCAAACGCGGAGATAACACAGTTGCCGGAGGTACATTCCATTCTCTTCCCCCCCTTTACAAGCTGACAACAGGGGAAAGTTCACAGAAGAAATATGCAGAAATAGCAAAGTCTTACATTGTAGCGATAGAGGAAAGCAAGGCAATAAACCTCAAGCACTTCCCCCCTCCCCTCCAGGAGTATGGCAGAACCCAGGAAGAGAAGAGAATGAGGTTTGGGTTTAGAAAAGGAAAAGGGGTCCATTAAAATATGGGTTCTGACATCTGCTTAATTTCTGAATCAGAATTCTCTCTCTGGTTTTTCAGAGAACGATGTTGGTATTTGCTGAAATTCTATTTCTGGTAGGCTGTTCAGAGAAATATTGAATATCTGTGGGCTACAGTTGCTATGTCACAATTTGACTTTCTGAGAGACCTTGGACTTTCTTTTCATCTCTCAGCAATGTTCTGCTAAGGCAATGTTTGTACCTTTTTTGATGGGGAGCTCTCTCTGGAGGCTTTGGGGGGTCATCACCTTGGAATTATCAGCCCTGGTTCCTGTTGACAAATTCAAAGAAAGAACAGTGGAAAATAATGTAAAGTCTCACTTCCTCTTCGTGGAATGTCTGATCCAAAACAGACTTTCAGCAAAATAGAAATATATACACTCATGACTTCAAAGGCACTGTTTGGGTCAAGCCTTCGTCAGAAATATACTGCTTTAAACCAAAGTTCTAAAACCTTTGGGACTCAGGTTGCGAAGCCTATCCAAAGGGTTTTACTGGGATGAAAAACCTGCCAGCGATTGAAAGGAAGTTTGGTGTGTGATTCTGTTTGTTGGAAAATACACAAAGGAGAATGGCATGAAATCCCAAGGGTGAAGAAGATAAAGGTATTTCTTTGTTGTTCGCCTGCTTTTATTTGTATAGACAAAAGAGATCGGGGAATCGTTTTTTTTATATTTGCTAAAATATCTGTTCGTCCCCTTGCAATTCCACCCACAGAATGCAAAGGTGAACTTAAAATTATGTATTTGTTTGTTTGTTTTACCTTCAAAATGTATATATTGCTTCACTCTGAAAAGACTTTGAGCAGGTATACAAAGAGCAACAATAATATAACAACAGCTCCAAAAGGGCTAGAATAGCTGTTCTCTCTCTACAATGCTCTTCTGTAGGGCATCTGTGTAAGGTAACCAATGCAGTTTTATCTACCTGAATCCTTCCTTCATTCCTTCTGGCATTCCACCATGTCCCACCAGTTAATTTTACCCAGCTGGTAAACACACCTTTTAAGCAGCTGCATCCCTTTTTCAGAAATTAATAACTCAACCATTTTCTGAGTCCTGTGCTTATTTCCTTTCTGTTGCAATTTCTGAAGCAGTTATAAGGACAAGGCTTGCCAACTTCAGAGATCAAACCATTGCTGGCAAACATTAAGCATTTCTTCATTAATCTACTTCCCATCCTTTAGCATAGTCATCAGGAAGAGAGTGGAATCTCCCCCCCCCAAAAAAAACCCCTTGATTAAGTTTCAGGTCTTGGATGTAATGCTGCATGTTTATCAGGACATCTGACTGTTTATCAGCATTTGGGAATACAGCCTCTGTCTTCTCTGGCACCTGTTCCTGCCTCTAATCAGGTATTTCAGTCACTGAGCAGAAGAATTGACAATCTTCACTGCATGATAGCCAATATTTTTTTTCAAGAGCTACATTTACCTCTTGCACCACCAGACAGGGAACACCATGTATAACACAGCTTTTTTTTTTACAATTTAAAATAACTAAAAATATAAAGATATATATTTATACACTAGACTAGCCCCAAGAGGTGGAACAATGCCATCATGAAATGGAAAATGAGAATAGATTTGTAAGTGTTTTTTTTTTCTTAGATTCACATCTTTTTATCTAAAGAGCTCAAGGCAGCTTCTGTCAAATCCATCTCCTTTTATTCTTACAATAATAACTTTGTAAGATACTGAGATAAAATGACCCAGGAACGCCATGGTTCACATGTTCTAATCACTGGATCATACTAGGCACATTTGTTTGTATGAAGATAAATGAACTGTTTCTCTCCCAGGAAGGAGAAAATGCACTTTCTAGCTCAGATGCTCTTCGCTGGTATCCAACATCCCTTAGTTGTGAAGAGAAGAGGCAGAGATGGATAGCATCTTCCAAGCATCTTCATTTCCCTCCAAGGGCACATGGTCATTTATTCCATAATAATGATGAACATTGTTCTAAGGAAAATTATTTGTTGATTGTTCCAGATAAGGAGAAAGAGGTGAGATTCAGTTTAGTTATTACCAATCAAATTGATCTAACTAAAGGACAGAGCACAAGACAAGAAGCAATGGGTGGAAGCTTTATTGAAGAGAGGTCCAACCTAGAGGTAAGATGTCCAGCCTGCCACCACTTAAACCTCTAAACAGAAATGATCTTTGGCTGCATTTATTGGGAAAGAATACCAGAAATACTTTGGCCACCTAATGAGAAGGAAGGACTCACTGGAGAAGAGCCTAATGCTGGGAAAGATTGAGGGCAATAGAAGAAGGGGACGACAGAGAATGAGGTGACTGGATGGAGTCACTGAAGCAGGAGGCGTGAGCTTAAATGGACTCCAGAAGATGGTAGAGGACAAGAAGGCCTGGAGGAACGTTGTCCATGAGGTCACGATGGGTCGGACACAACTTCGCAACTAACAACAAATTGAGAAAGATATAGTTTTATTAGAAGTCAAGTGTATTGCAGTAATGCAAAGCTAGAACGGAAAATCATGCGCCAGAATCCCTAAGTTCAATTTTTCCCTCCCTTAGCTACCTCCCACCACTCACTCCTGTGCAACCCTTGTCAGGTTAGGGCAAGATGTTTTCATAACAGTCAGTCCAAGCACAGTTTGGTATGCAGCTGATACGCTGGGTAACCTTGAAGCAGTGTCTGGAGGAGATACAGCACTTACTTTCATTTTCCCTCAAGCCTTCCCCTTTACATTCCCCCCACCCCATACTTCATGGTAGTCTGTCACCATATAGCAGCGAAGCACAAGCAAGCATAAGCTGGCAGCTGACATTAGGAGAAATTTCCTGATGGTGAAAACAATCAATGGAACGGCTTGTCTCCCAGAATTGTGGGTACACACCATCACTAGAAGTTTTCAGACTGGACAACAGTTTGACTGGGATGGTATAGGGTCTCCAGCCTTGAGCAGGGAGTTGAAATAGAAGACTTCCAAGGTCCTTCCAATCTCATGATTCTAATGTTCTAAAGGAATTGTCCAAGAAGAATTTGCTTGATAGCAACATGTGTCTTGAAGTTGCTATACATCCAAGAATTAAAGTTTGTGACACTCTCTGCTGATAATATATGTAGAAACCAAATAAGTAAAAATGGGATTTTAATAGTAGTTGCTAACTTCAAGGCTCTGTAATTCCCTGCAATTGGATATTATCAATATATGATGGAGACTGATGGAATAATTACCCCCATACTTATTAAAACATATCTGGATGGCTTGAAATGGAACAAAGTAATTTTAATATAGAAGATAGAGACAGAGGTCATTATTCCACCAAGAAATGCTCTGGAAATTTTATCCTTATGTAATTTAGAAGTTTGCTCTCTCTTTTTTCTATTTTTAGTTTCTTTTTCTTTTTAATGCTGCATTTTGTAGCTTGGTAACATTGACAAGTTTCTTTGTGACTGTTTCATAGAGGTTGGGTTTGCATTACTTGTAAAACCCAATGTCATGGTTCCGACAGATGGAACTCTTCAAAGAACTTCGAGGCATTGTTTACCTTAAAGAATCTTTATTCGAGTAGCATAACATCGGCACTAACATAATCGAAGCCAAAAACTGAATTCCCCTCCCCTGGGCACATAGTACCAAAGCACAATTCCCTCCTCCAATTTACAGTCATAAATCACATTCCCCAATTAGCTTGAAGCGTGGGCTTCCTCTCCAGCTCTTCAGCCCGCCAAATCTTTATATCATCTCTGATTTCAACAACCTTGATTCTCACGCTAGGCTCAGTGTTGTTATGACTAACTGGATTCTCATCCACATCCCCCCTCCCCAGCATCATCTAACTCTAAAAGCGAAAGGAAGAAAATGGCTACATTTCCATCTGTTGTCAATGCAAAAACACCCGATGTTAGCAGCATTGACATCCTATGTGGCAGATGATCTAGTTTTCTGACGACCATCTATCACATAGGACAGGTAGTCCTCAACTTACAAGAGTTTGTTTAGTGACCGTTCAAAGTTACAACAGCACTGAAAAAAGTGACAAGACCATTTTTTTCCACTTATGCGCATTGCAGAATCTCAAGGGTCATGTGATCAAAATTTGGATGCTTGGCAACTGACTCATATTTATGATGGTCGCAGTATCCTGGGGTCATGTGATCACCTTTTGCGACTTCTGACAAACAAAGTCAATGGGGAAACCAGATTCACTTAACAACTGTGTTACTAATTTAACAATTTCAGTTATTCACTTAACAACTATGGCAAATGGGGCAAAATTCACTTAACAACTGTCTCACTTAGCAACAGTCAAGGACTACTTGTAGCTGCACCTCCTCTAACACAGAATTAGACGTTGCAGTTTCTGAAGTGATCATAGGGACATGTCTACTAAGAAGAAAATTTTGCCAACTTCAATTTGCAATGTTGTGAATCAGGACACAAGAAGTGGGCCTTCTCTGCCATAGCTTCAACACAATAGCTCTGTCTGGACCTCACTCTACTTATCTTCAAGCAAGCCCTAAAAAAAGTATCTTTTCCTTCAGAACTTGGGTTCTATTTTTAATTATTTGAGGTCATTTTCTGAAACTGAGTGGGCTGAAAATTAGTTGAACAAAAAAAATAATTTTCTCCAGGACTAGTATTAAAATCTTTTCTTCGGTAATATCTCTTCTCCTTTCTTCTTTTATGAAAACACTGGCATTTGTTCATGTTTCTACAAATGAAATATTTACTTCTCTACTTCTCAGATACTTGAAAGTGAGGTAACAAAAAGATATTGAAAAGTTCAGTGAAATTTGCCCAAAGTTTTACCTCTGTAAGAAAGTTATTGTTATCAATATATTTTGCCAAAATGAAGACATCCGGGATAAATGTAAAAAAAACTCTGCTTCTCGTGTGTGGAAGGTAAATTTCTCTAA
>JALGBA010003878.1:0-55559 GCA_023970755.1 Azemiops feae | reverse complement strand
TGACAAAATTCTATCAGCCTGTGCCCTGCTTCATTTTGTATTCCAAGGCCAAACTTGCCTGTTATTCCGTTTATCTTTTGGCTTCCTACTTTAGCATTCCAATCCCCCATGATGATAAGGACATCATTTTTTGGTGTTGATTCTATAAGGTGCTGTAGGGCTTCATAGAACCAGTCAATTTCATCCTCTTCAGCACCAGTGGTTGGGGCATAGACTTGGATTACTGTGATATTGAATGGCTTGCCTTGGATTCGCACTGAGACCATTCTGTCATTTTGGGGATTGTATCCCAGTATTGCTTTTCCTACTCTTTTATTGACTATGAAGGCTACTCCATTTCTTCTGAGGGATTCTTGCCCGCAGTAGTATACCTGATGGTCCTCTGAATTAAATTCACCCATTCCTGTCCATTTTAGTTTGCTGATTCCTAAGATGTCGATGTTCAGTCTTTTTTAACCACGTCCAGTTTGCCTTGATTCATGGATCTTACATTCCAGGTTCCTATGGAGAAAAAATCTTTACAGCATCGGACTTTCCTTTCACCACCAGATGCATCCACAGCTGAGCGTCCTTTCGGCTTTGGCCCAGTCGCTTCACTCTTTCTGGCGCTACTAGTACTAGCCCTCTGCTCTTCCCCAGTAGCATATTGGACACCTTCCGACCTGAGGGGCTCATCTTCCAGCGTCATATCTTTTTGCCTTTTAGTACTGTCCATGGGGTTTTCATGGCAAAGATACTGGAGTGGGTTGCCATTTCCTTCTCCAGTGGATCACATTTTGTCAGAACTCTCTGCTATGATCTGTCTGTCTTGGGTGGCCCTGCACGGCATAGCTCATAACTTCATTGATTTACGCAAGCCCCTTCGCCTCGACAAGGCAGTAATCCATGAAGGAGGAGACACACTTAGAGATGTATTAACATGGCAAGTTTTTTGAATATTTGTGTCTTGACTGTATAACATTTTCTTTTGAATGTTAACAGCCTGGGGTTTCATTTTCAGTGACATAGTCATCACTATTAGCAGAAAAGTCCGAAAGCATCGATAGTTTTCTTTTCTCTTTTCTCTTCATTGGTAAAGAAGTAGCACTATAAGTCTTTTTATAGGGGTCAGCCGGGAGAGGAGGTGGGGTCATACTTGATGTTTTAATACCATTTAATGACCTTCTCAAGTTTGTAAGTTCGATGTTTATCACCTCCTCCTTTAGAGGGTACACGGCCCATTGGGTCTTTATTTGAGAAGCAGGACTATTGTTTTTGACGTCTGTAAGGGCATTTATCACCTTCCCAGAGATGAGATCTCAGACTAATACATCTTTAAAGACCCTAACTGTTCTTATTAAATGATTCTGCCAGAGTTTCCTTTTCATTTGTGTAATTCTTGTGGGAAAATTTGGCTGCTTAAAGGTCAATAGAATTTTTTTATATCCCTTAGGCCAGGCAAATAATAATAATCTTCCAAATCAATCGTTTTTCTTTGACAGTTTAACAGCTGTGATAGTGAGAGCATGATTGCTTTACAATTGCTCCACCTGTGAGCATTTTGGTGAATTTCTAAGAGGAGTTGCTTCTCTTGTAGCACAAGACGGTAATTAGCTGTATCTAATGCTCTCGAATTTCCCAAGGACAACAAAATGGGAGGGGAGGAACAAGCCTCCAACAACCCAGCATCTAGAGAGGTTTTAACCCCTTGTCTGCTCTGCGTATCTCGCAAACCCAATGATTGATGAAAATTGTCCACTGTCGAGCTCCTGCGGGCTCGACACACAAACGAGGGGGGAAGAGAGAGCGGCGCGCAGTCCCCCACGCAGTCACTGCCACCGAACAGCTGACAGGCGGGGCCTTTTTCGGGCGGCCGGCGGTGTCGCCATGCAGCAGCCGCCGCCGCCGCTGCACAGCCGGTGGAGAAGGAGCTGCCGCCACTGCACAGCTGACGGGTGGGGCCCGTCCTGGGCAGCTGGCGGGGCCGCCATGTAGCAGCCGTCCCCGCCGCCGAACAGCTGGTGGAGAAGGAGCCGCCGCCGAACAGCTGACGGGCAGGCCCACCGCCGCCGCCAATCAGCCGGAGCGTCGGCCTGCAGTCCCGGGGCCTCGCCAAGTCGGAGTCACCGTGGGCCGCCACACAGCTGATGGGGGTGCGACGGGGACACCGGGGCACGCGTGTGCAAGGAGCGGCGCCGGCGCGGCGGGCACCTTTATGGAAGACTGCAGGATGCTGGCTTGTTCAGGGGGGAAGGGTGGGGCTGGTGACAGAAGGGATATAGCGCGCTGGGAGCAAGCCACTCCCAGCGCTGACTTTGTTTAGCATTAAAGCAACTGTTTCACCGTTCCTGTGTGCTGGTCTCCTCTCTTTGAACAACTGGTCGGGAGGCATTGAGGGACTGGTAAGGACGTTGACAGGAAAGTCAGCGCTCACTTTGCTTGTGTTACCCTTCTGTTACCCGTATAGGGAATGGCTGAGGGAATGCAAGAGGCCACACCAGTGGCTGAGGATGGTGGGCCGGTGGCTGCTACGGAAGCCACGCCTGAGGCTGTTGGGGGGGAAGCCCAGCCAGTGGTGTGGCCCAAAGTGCAAGAGGCACAACCTGCGGCTCCGGTGAGTGAGGCCCAGGAGGCAGGGGCCCCAGCATCGTCGGGGGAGTGGTGGCACAGCGCAGCTCTCGCCAATCTGGACACAGCCAACGCGCGTACCCCGGGGGCTGCTGGGCCCCTCCGTGGCTGGGTGGAGAGGTGCGTCACAGATGAGAATGATGGGGACTGGAGCTACTCGACAGCACCCGGACAGGCCACTATGGGCATCCCACGGGACGGATATGGGGGACTGGGGCTCCAGGACCCTCCATCATGGCCAAGATGGGAGGTAGGACGTGACGTGGCACCATGGTCTTGAGCAGAGGCACAGCCTGCTGCTTTGGGGCCACCGCAGTTCCGGCTGACCAGCCCTCGGTTATGGGTGGATACCCGGGTCAGAGGCCTTGGTCTGGGGGGGCCGGTGGACCAGGCACGAATGCGGTGGGATGGTAGGCCACCGGCTGATGCTGGTAGAGACCCTGGTGGGGTGCCAGTCGGACTCATGGGCCCATCGACCCAGCAGCCGGTGGCTCAGCGGCCCACAATGGGGTTCAGTGCCCCACAGGCACCGGGGCCAGCAGGGTTGGCGTGGGGCCCAGGGTGGTCCTGGGGTCCCCCACCGTTACCGGTCACCTTTGATGGCAACCCAGACCATCTGGCGATGTACCTGTGCCAAGCCGTCATCCACCTGGACCGATACGCTGGATATTACCCGTCCCATTGGGCGCTGGTGGTGGCTTTGACAGCAAGGTTGCAGGGTGAGGCAGCGGATTGGGTAGCGGACTTGTACACAGACAACGCCAGGGAGCTGGCTGATGCTACCCTGTTCTTGGAGTCCCTGCGGTGCCGCTTTGAAGACGTCTCACGTGCACAGCGAGTGGAGGCGGACATTCTGACAATGAAGCAATGAGGCCGGCCCGTGGTGGACTATGTTCAGGACTTTAGGCGGGTGGCCGGTAGGTTGTGTACATGGCCGGAATGCCTGCTGATCCACCACTTTCAGGCAGGACTGGACCGAGACATACGACAAGCGTGTGTGGTCCGAGGGGTACCAAACAGGCTCCAGGAGTGGTTCCGGGTGGTGGTGGCCTTGGACGCGGGGCTGCAAGAGTTCCGGAGGAAAGGGGAGGAGCCAACAGCGGTACGCAGAAGCACCGAAACACCACGGAGTGTTGGACTTGGGACACGGGTCGGGTGCTGGAGGCCCTGGGCCATTCCCCCGAACGCCTTTGAGGTGTTTCAGGTGCAACCAACCAGGCCACAGGGTAGCGGAGTGCCCTGTCCCTGTGCCCTGGGGTCTCCCACTGACTCTGAGTCGAGCAGGAGTCCCCATGCCCAGGAAGGAACCAGAAAAACTGCGGGCATCACACCAGGCAGAGGGAGCAAAAACCCCCCAGAGGCCGCAGGAGAAGGAGGAGGCAGTGCCGGGTCCCAGATACGGGTTGGTGTCCTATGACAGTGAGGACGAAGTGGTGGAGGACCTTATGGTGAGTGAACCAGTACCCCCGTTCGCCATCCCCATTGTACTAACCAGCCCACAGACAGGGAAAAGGGGGGACTACCAGGCCCTAATTGACACAGGGTGTACCAGATGTTTGATCAGTAAGGAGGTGGTGGCGGGGGCAGGGATTAGAGTGGAATGGCTAGCCACACCCATCAAGTTCGAACAGGTGGATGGGTCTCTCCTCGGGGGGGCTCCCACTACCCACGTCATGGAGCCGGTATGGTTGGAGATGGGGGGTCACTGGGAGGTCCTCCGGTTCATTATGGTCTCTTCCATGACCGAGACTGTGATCTTGGGTCTAGCATGGCTGGATAAGTGGGGCCCTACCATTTGGTGGGAAGGGGGCTTCTGGAGGATGAGGCTCAGTGTGGGTCCCAGGCCGCCGAGCAGGGAGGGGAAAGTAAAGGGAGAACCAGGGTTGAGTGTAGTGGAGGCAGGACAGGGGGACATGGGGGAGAAGCGTTTGTATCTGGGCATTTACGCCGACCTTGCCGAGATGTTCAGTGAACAGGAGTGTGACACCTTGCCTCCCCATCGTCCAACTGACTGTGCCATTGACATCATCCCCGGGGCCAAGCTGCCAAAGCCCCAGATGTATGCAATGGCACCGCGGGAGATGGGGGAGCTGCGGGACTACATCGACCGGAACCTGGCGAGGGGGTTTATCCAACTAGCCCGGTTGCGTATAGCGGCTCCCGTCCTCTTCAAAGAAAAAAAAGATGGCTCGTTGTGACTGTGTGTCGATTTCCGGGGCATCAACGCGGTGTGCGTGGAGCATCTCTACCCCCTGCCGCTCATGAAGGACCTACTGGCCCACCTGGCAGAGGGAAGGGTGTTCACCAGACTGGATTTACGTGAGGCCTATTATAGGATCCGCATTAAGGAAGGGGACGAGTGGAAAACAACATTCAACTGCCCGTTAGGGAGCTACATGTTCTGAGTGATGCCATTCGGACTGCAGGGGGTGCCAGCGATGTTCATGCAGCTCATTAACAAGGTGTTGCATGAACACCTATACCGGGGGGTGCTGGTCTATCTGGACGACATTTTGATATACACCACCACAATGGAGGAACACGTCCGGTTGGTGAGGCGGGTGTTGATGAAACTCCTGGCGGCACGCCTGTACGTGAAGCTCTCGAAATGCGATTTCCACCAGACCCACTTGGACTATCTGGGGTATAGGATCTCGGGGGCAGGGGTGGAGATGGACCCGAACAAGGTGCAGGCCGTGTTGGAATGGCAGGCACCACGGACTCAGCGGCAACTGCAGAGCTTCCTGGGTTTCGCCAATTTCTACAGACTGTTCATCTCCTCGTTCGCAGCGGTGGCCCTACCCCTAACGGACTTGCTTCGTACGCGAAACTCAAAAACGAAGCCACGGCCTGGTCAGCCACTCAATTGGACCATGGCCTGTCAGAAGGCCTTTGAGGACCTGAAAGCATTATTTGCCAAGGAACCAGTCCTTCTGCATCCCAACCCCGACGTGGCATTTGTGGTGCAGGCTGATGCAAGTGACATCACAGTGGGGGCGGTATTACTGCAAAAGAATGAACAGGGGGTGTTACAACCATGCGCTTACACGTCACGTAAACTGACAGAGACCGAAAGGGCATGGGCCATCTGGGAGAAGGAGGCCTTTGCCGTGCGTTGGGCGCTGGCCACGTGGTGGCATTTCCTAGAGGGGGCACAGGAGGAGTTCGAGGTCTGGATGGACCACAAAAACCTCGAGGCATTGCACAGCGCCTCTCTCCCAAGCATATCCGGTGGGCGCTATACTTCCGCCGCTTCCGTTTCTGGCTGAGGTACGTACCCGGCGGGAAGAACTTCCTTGCGGACGCACTGTCACGGTTACCCCAGTATCAAAGCAAGCGGGAGGAGGTCGTACAGGTGGTCATGCCCCCATACTGACAAGCCGCTGCGCGGGCGGTTCCGCATAGCCTGCCGGTTGACCTGGTGCAGGAACTGCACAAAGCAACCAAAACGGATACCTGGGTGCAAGAACACCCGGGGCTACTGACACACAGAGTCGGGCTGGTATGGAAAGGCAACAAGCTGTACATCCCTCAGGCTTTGCGGGAGGGGGTCTTGCGATGATGCCATGACACGAAGCAAGCAGGGCACTTCGGGTTCCTGAAGACCCTGCACCTGGTGCGACGGCAATTTTGGTGGCCACACATGAAAGCAGAAGTGGAGACCTACGTACGGGGTTGCTGTGTGTGTGCCACCACAAAACACCAACCGGGAAAACCGGCAGGGCTGTTACAACCGGTCGCCGACCCAACCCGACCGTGGGAGGACATCGGGATGGACTTCATCGTGGAGCTGCCAGAAAGTCGTGGTCACACCGTGATCTGGACCGTAATCGACCTCTTCTCCAAACAAGCCCATTTCCTCCCGTGCAAAGGCCTGCCGTCCGCCCGTAAGCTGGCCGGTCTGTTCATCCAGCACATATACCGGCTGCATGGAGTACCCTGACAGATCATTTCTGACCACGGGGTGCAGTTCACGGCCCGCTTTTGGCGAACGTTTGTCCGGTCCATTGGGTCATCACAGGGTCTTAGTTCAGCATATCACCCCAGCACTAACGGCGCAGCAGAAAGGGCGAATGCCATGGTCGAACACTACCTCAGAAGTTACGTCTCATACCAACAGACTGACTGGGTTGATCTCCTGCCTTTCACGGAGGTGGCCTATAACAACGCGGTGCACAGCAGCACCGGATTCACCCCCTTCCGGGTGGTGAACAGGCAGGACTTCATTCCCATCCCTGAATATACTCAAGGGGACCCCCCACCTTGTCAACCCCAGGAGTGGATAACACATATAGGGGGGGTGGGGCAACGTAAAGAAAGCGCTAGGAAAAGCAGAGGCTAGCGCGAAGGCACAAGCCGACAAACGTCAAAAACCCCAGGTCCCCTTCAGGGTGGGGGACCAGGTTTACCTGTCCACCAAGTACCTAAGGTTACGGGTACCATGCAGGAAGCTAGGCCCCAAATTCCTGGGTCCCTTTAGGGTCACCCGGGTCATCAACCCGGTGACTGTCCAACTACACCTACCCCGCCTCTTGGGACGCATCCACCCGGTGTTCCACTGTAGCCTCTTGAAACGGGTGGAGGGTGTTCCCGGTGGCTCCGGGGGGGTACCTGGCCCGCTTGCAGGGGGGTCGGTACGAGGTGGAAGAGATCCTGGACTCCAGGGTAAACAGGGGAAAATTGCAATACCTAGTGAGGTGGAAGGGGTATCCCATCACGGAGGCCTCCTGGGTGGGGCGGGCGGATGTACATGCTCCTTGGGTGGTACGCAAATTCCACCGTCAATGTCCAGGGAAGCCGGGAGGGGCCCCAGGTGACCAAACCGTGAAAAGGTGTTTACATGTGTCTCCTTGCCTTCCAGGTGGACCTCTGGTAGGGGGAGCTGCCTGTTGAGCTCCTGCGGGCTCGACACACAAATGAGGGGGGAAGAGAGAGCAGCGCGCAGTCCCCCACGCAGTTGCTGCCGCCGAACAGCTGACAGGCGGGGCCTTTTTCGGGCGGACAGCGGTGTCGCCATGCAGCGGCTGCCGCCGCTGCACAGCCGCTGGAGAAGGAGCCGCTGCCACCGCACAGCTGATGGGTGGGACCCGTCCCGGGCGGCTGGCAGGGCCGCCATGTAGCAGCCGTCCCTGCCGCCGAACAACTGGTGGAGAAGGCGCCGCCGCCGCCGAACAGCTGACGGGCAGGCCCGCCGCCGCCGCCAATCAGCCGGAGCGTTGGCCTGCAGTCCCGAGGCCTCGCCAAGTCAGAGTCACCGCAGGCCACCACACAGCTGATGATGGGGATGCCGGAGCACGTGCGCGCAAGGAGCGGCAACGGCGCAGCGGGCACCTTTATGGAAGACTGCAGGATGCTGGCTTGTTCAGGGGGGAAGGGTGGGGCTGGTGACAGAAGGGATATAGCGCACTGGGAGCAAGCCACTCCCAGCACTGACTTTGTTTAGCATTAAACAACTGTTTCACCGTTCCTGTGTGCTGGTCTCCTCTCTTTGAACAACTGGTCGGGAGGCGTTGAGGGACTGGTAAGGACGTTGACATACACCTTTAGGCTAAGATCATTTAACCTTTGCAATATAAGAAATAGGGTTTCAGCGGACAAAAGGCATACCTCTTGAAGACGATATATGAAGTGTTGAAAATCTGTTCTAAACATTTATCTTCGTTACCTCTCTGTTTTGAATGCTGGTTTAAGTTCAAACTTGAGAGGGTTGGAAATTCCTGTGCATTCACATTTTTAGTAGGTGAAATACTCACAGTTTGTTTTAAACCTGCGGTGGGGAGGTAGGAAACATTTTTCTTCTGTTTCTTTGCCTCTTTTGGATTATAGGTTCCAGTGGCATTACTTGTGCTTAAACAAGGTCCTTTCTTGCCTTTAACCACAGGAATTGCTGTCTCATTGTTAAAAACTGCTGCTTTTACTGCTTTTACTGGAACAGCTGCTGTCTTTAGGAGCCGGCATCTTCCACCCCATGACTTATCCTCCATAGTTGAAAAGTTAAAAAGTTAAAAAGGTTTAAAAGTTAAAAGTTAAAAAGTTAAAATAAAAATAAAATAAAAGAAAGCTTTTGCTTCTGGAGGAGCTCTTTACAGCCTTTGCTGCCTGTCCTCCATCTTGAGAACAGAAATAATAAGAGCAATCCTCTTGCACTAATCATGACTTTTAATGTTTATTATATCAAAGATTAAGGATGTATTCTGTCATGACCTCCTCAGAGCCGATTCGGAGGAAGAGGAAGAAGAGTTGGAACTGGGACTGTCTGACAGGGAAGGGACACCAGCGGCTGAGGACAATGCAGTCCCAAGCCCTCAGGCATTTGGGGAGGTGGTCGACAAGACAGAGAGCTATCTGCCTTCACAGACACATGATGATTGGCTGCTGACCGGCAGTGTTGATAGGCAGTTAATCTCCTCTGATGAGGAACAGCTGTCCACTGATCCAAGGCAAGGAGAGTGGAGTGTAGGCAAGTCCAGAGAAGGGCTGCAAGGTTACTCAGGAGGAGATTGTCCCACCCCTCCTCACAAGGAACAGCTGGAGGGGAGTAACTTAAGGAGAAGCCGTGGGGAGTTAGTCTTTGCCAGGAACAATTGTTTGTTTTGAATTACACTCCCCCAGCTTTGACTCATGCCTTTTGCCTTGCTTCAAGGACTGTTCTTGTCTTGCCTTAGCCCTGAAAACTTTACCTTCAGAATTGTCTCTGCCTTGGACCCCATCTTGTTTTGAGGACTGCTGTTTGTGTTGCCCTAGCTTTGGGAACTGCTTTTGCCCTGTGCTTTACCTTCAGAACTGCCTTTATCTTATGTCTGAACTTTTGCCTTATGGACTTGCCGGGTAATCTATGTTGTTTGGGGGACTGAAGGTAGAGCCTTACTGGTCTGTGGAGGGCTGTTTGCTTAACCCTTCTTAAGAGAAATAAAGAACTCTCTAGAGGCCTGCCTTGCCTTGACCACCTGGCTCAGAACATATTCTTACATATGATTTACAGGTAGTCCTTGACTTATGATCACAATTGAGCCCAAATTTTCTGTTAATAAGCAAGATAAGTTAAGTGAGTTTTGCCCTATTTATGACCTTTCTTCCCGCAGTTGTTAAGTGAATCACTTCAGTTGTTAAGTTAGTAAGACAGTTGTTAAATAAAACTGGCTTTCCCATTGACTTTGCTTGTCAGAAGGTCACAAAAGGTGGTCACTTGACCCCGTGACATTGCAACCATCATTAATGCATGCCAGTTGCCAAGCATCTGAATTTTTATCATGCGACCATTGGGATGCTGCAACAGTCGTGTTAAAAATGGTCATAAGTCACTTTTTTCAGTGCCCTTGTATCTTCAAACTGTCACTAAATGAACAGTTGTAAGTCAAGGGCTACTTATATTTGAAATAAGTATATCTGAATACAATAAGACATACTTTTAAAAACATACATATTGGTGCATTTGATTCAACTTTTTCAATGTAATTTTATTCACTCATATATATTCAAGATTAACTAACAAGATATAGCAAATAATATAAACCTTTAAGCTTAATTTAGTTACCAAAAGCATGTTAAAATACATTTAGGCTTTGTGTCAAGGTTCCGACAGACAGAGACAAATAAAGCAGAATTTTGAGGCTTGGAAATTCCTCAAAGAACATGTTTATTAGTTACAAAGTATCGGCACTTCAAAAGTGAAACCAAGTCTGAAGACACACGTAACAATTCCCCAATACAAAGTTAAGAAATCCCACCCCTAAGGCTATGCAAGCAACTACATTCCCCAATACATCTTCTTGGCAGGCTTTTCATGAAACACCCAGCCTGCAGTCTTGGGAGCAGCCGATGACCTTGGTTCCCATGGGACAAAGGTTTATTTTGACTAGCGAAGCACCTGGCAACCCCCCCTCCCTTCTTTCAAAGTGTCAACCGAAAATGAATAAGGAAGATGGCCGCAGCCTTCCCCTTTTTTAAAGTTGACAGTCGGCTCCCCAACAGAAAGAAAGAGTCTCCTGCAGGGAAAAGAAAAGGCAGGTTAAACATTCCCTCGAGTCTTGTATTGTAAAACTGTATTGTAAAACTTCTTTATCAATCTATTCACTTTCACATTTGTACATTTCACCCATATAGCTTCTGAAAGGGGGTAACCTTTCCACTGAACAAGTTATTGTAACTTTCCCTTGTACAACCTAGAATCGAGAATACGTTTTATTTCATAATGTGTCTCCCCTCCACCACCATTGGACCCGGTGGCTTCTTTGGGACAGGTCTCAAAGAGGATTCTGATACAGGTTTCAATAGACTGCAATGAAACACAGGGTGAACTTTCCCCAACAATCGTGGTAGTTTCAATTCCACTGTGACATGTTTAATGATTTTAATGATAGGAAAAGGAACAAGGAATTTTGGCCCCAATTTTCTACTGGGTAATTATAACCTTAAATATTTCATTGAAAGATAAAGTAATTGTCCAACATGAAAAGGTTGGGGAGCGTCGTTTGTAGCTTGGTAGCTTTGATCAATGCCTTCTTCACATTCACCCAAACTCCCTGGAAGGATGTCACCCATTGGTCCAGAATCTGGGAAGTAGGAGGCTCCTGTGGATACTCAGGCATGGGCACAAAATCTCGACCTGTTACTATTTTAAATGGGGTGAGTCCAGTGCTACTGTGCACCGTATTGTTGTAGGCTACCTCTGCGAAAGGCAGGAGGTCAGCCCAATTAGTCTGCTGGAAATCTACATAGCATCTGAGATACTGTTCCACCATTGTGTTACTTTTCTCAGCAGCTCCATTAGTATTCGGATGAAAAGCTGATGATAGCCCCTGGGAGAACCCAATCATTTTAACGAACTCCCTCCAAAATTTTGCAGTAAACTGGACCCCTCTGTCAGAAATAATCTGCTTTGGGGCACCATGGAGTTGGTATATGTGCTTCAAAAATAGTTTGGTTAGCTTCTGGGCAAAGGGAAGTCCCAAACAAGCAATGAAATGTGCCTGTTTGGAAAATAGATTAATCACAGTCCATATTACAGTGTTTCCCTTGCTCTCAGGCAACTCCACTATAAAATCCATGGCTATAAAATCTCCATTATAAAATCCAAGGTTGAGATGGATCGGCCACCTGCTGCAATAAATCTGATGGCTTTCCAGGATGCCTCTTCATGGTGGCACAAGTGGCACAACTCTTAACATAACTCTCAATGTCCTTTTTCATTCTTGGCCACCAGAATTGCCTTCGCACCAGATGCAATGTCTTTAAAAACACCAAAGTGATCTGCTTGCTTAGCGTTGCAATGCCTGGAGCCTGAGGCCATCTGCGAGGTATAACTTAGAACCCTTCCAAGCTAGCCCTCCCCTTAAGGTTAATATAGATTTGTTATCTTTAAACCAGGCATCAGTCTCTAACTTCTCCTTTAATTCCTTTAGCGAGCGATTGTCAGGATCAGCAGGGGGTCTCTGTATGTGCGATCTGGTTGTTATTTGAGAAGTGGATTGCGGTGGAGGAATAATGGAGTTAATTACTTCCTCTCGGTTGCTCTTGAACTGGGGCATTCTAGACAAGGCATCAGCCAAAAAGGCATCCCCCACCATGTTCGTGCCGAAGGGTGCTTTGCTAATAAAGAGGCTTTAAGGTAAAAAATGCCTCGAAGTTCTTTGAAGTATTCCCCTAATCGGAACCATGACATCATGCCAAGATCTGAATTCCCCTCCCCTGAGCACATAATATTCAATCACAATTCCCTCCTGCAATTGCAGTCATAAGTGATCACATTCTCCAATCAGTTTGAAGGGCAAAGTTTCCCTTCTGTTCAACAACCCGCCAAATTCTTATCTTCTTTTATTTCAAAACAGCCTTGAGAGACATTCTTCCTCCTCCCCCAGCATCAACTAATTCTAAATCTAAAAGTAACACACAAGTTAAAGAAGTAAAGCTGCTTCTCCACATGTTGTCAAAGCAAGAACATCCAATGTTAGCAGTGTTGACATACGGCTCCCCTTTCAAAAAGGACAATTCCTGTAGCGAAAACAAAAGTATATGTTAGGGACTATCTCTCGGTTTATTAGGGTGTTTCTTATAGAATCTTTTGATGAGTCTGTTGGCTTTCACATTGCTAGATTTCACTCATGTGGCTTCAGATAGCGAGTATCCCTTCCATTGTACTAGGTACTGCAATTTCCCTTTAAAAATTCTAGAATCAAGAATACGCTTTACTTCATAGTGAGTTTGACCCGCTACTACGAGGGGTCCAGGTACTTTCTTAGGGGGAGGTCTTAAAGTGGATTCTCGCAAAGGTTTCAACAAGCTGCAATGGAAGACAGGGTGAATTCTCCTTAAAAGCCTAGGGAGTTTTAATTCTACTGTGTCGATGGTTGATGATTCTTATGATGGGGAAAGGCCCCAAGAATTTCTGTCCTAATTTCTTACTGGGTAATTTAAGGCATAAATATTTAGTCGACAGATAGACCTTTTCCTCAACTTGGAATGTTCTTTGAGAGGCTCTCTTTCTGTCTGCCTGCTTTTTATAAGTCTCGGAAGTATTTTTTAACATGGCTTTCGTGGCTTTCCAAACCTCTTCCCATCCCCTCACCCATTGATCAAGTGTCTGAGAAGCGGAGGATGCTTGAGGGTATTCAGGTATTGGGCTGAACTCTTTTCCTGTAGCTACTCTGAAAGGCATGAAGCCAGTGCTGCTGTGAACAGAGTTGTTGTAAGCCACCTCTGCAAAAGGAGGAGGGAAGCCGCGACCGGGCCAACCACTAGCATGGACGTTGGGATGTCAAACAGGTTTTGAGAATTTAAAAAGACTATTTGCTGCTGAACCGGTCCTAAAGCACCCCTGCCCAGAGGAGGTGGGGCCTGTTAAACTGGCGACACTATCTAGAGGGGAGCAAGGTGCCTTTTGAAGTATGGACAGATCACAAAAATCTAGAAGCACTGAAAACTCCCCGCAAACTATCCCCAAAGCAAGTGCGGTGGGCATAGTACTTTAACTGTTTCAACTTCACTCTAAAATACATACTGGGAGGAAAAAACCTCCTAGCTGATGCGCTATCGAGATTGCCCCAGTACAAAAGCGAACGCGAAGAGATTAACGAGGCAATTATCTCCAGTCCACAAACTGCTGCCCAACTCACGCCTCACAGGGCCCCTAATCCTGATGACCCTAGGGCAAAGAAGATAAAACAAGAGCTCCTCACCGATCAATAGTTCAAAGACAATCAAACCTCCCTGACATGTATGGACGGTTTGGCTTACAAGGGGGGTAAACTGTATTTGCCTGAAGCCCTCCGTCTCAAGGCTCTAAAACACAGCCATGACGTAAAACAGGCTGGGCAATTTGGATATCTAAAAACTCTACATCTCATTCGCCGGCAATTTTGGTTGCCGGGGCTAAAACAGGATGTGATAATAATAAATCTTTATTGATTAGCCCTTTAAATTAGTAACTTAGAATGAAATTTGATAAAATACAGTTTAAAATGGAATTAGGGTAGAATACGACTTAAAAACGAAATTGGAATAAAATACAGTCTAAAATGAAATTAAAATAAGAGTACAGTAATTTAAAATATAGATAAAATATGATAAAATTATATCTTGGAGTCACCCTTGCAATCTACCCCAATCAGTCCCACATATGCAGATCTCAACCGAACCATTTTGTTTAAGTACTGTGCTGTGTTAAATGTTATTTTCAAGTTCTGGCCGCACATAAGGTAAGTTGTTTTGATATGGGGATCCCAATGAGTCATTCATTTGGTAGATACCTGTCTCACCCTCTTGTACAAGCAACAATCAAATAGTATGTGAGCCAGGTCTTCTACCTCTGCCGCTCTGCAAATGCAGAGACGCTCATTGTAAGGTATAGAATGGAATCTCCCATATCTGACCATTGTGTCAAGCTGTTCGAATCTCACTCGCGTAAATATCTCCCTAAGATGTTTTGGCAGTTGTAACTTCAAATAGCTGTCTACTTGAAAAGTACGTTTGTATTTACTCAGCCATTTCAAGTTACCCACCTTACTAAGGATCGCTATATCATTTTGTGCTTCTATATCTTTAATTCTTTGGGCAGCTCTTTTTTTGAATTGTTCTCCTGTTACATAAGAGACAGGAAGACCACAGCTTCTTACAAAATTTGTTAGTTTGGTGATCCAGGAGATTTGTGATTGTAATTAATAATAATAATAATAATAAAGTTGGAAGGGACCTTGGAGGTCGAGTCCAACCCCCTGCTCAGGCAGGAAACCCTATACAATTTCGGACAAATGGCTGTCCAGTCTCTTCTTAAAAACTTCCAGTGTTGGAGCATTCACCGCTTCTGGAGGCAGGTTGTTCCACTGGTTAATTGTTCTGTCAGGAAGTTTCTCCTCAGTTCCAGGTTGCTTCTCCCCTTGATTAGTTTCCATCTGTTGCTTCTTGTCCTGCCCTCAGGCGCCTTGGAAAATAGCTTGACTCCCTCTTCTTTGTGGCAACCCCTGAGATATTGGAATACTGCTATCATGTCACCCCTAGTCCTTCTTTTCATTAAACTAGACATACCCAATTCCAGCAAATGTTCCTGATATGCTTTAGCCTCCAGTCCCCTAATCCAGGGCTTTTCAACCTGTGGTACCCGTACCACTTGTGGTACATTAACAAGTGGCAGGTGGTACGCAGCCCTGCCTAGCCAAGTGTAGTGGGGGAGGGAAAGAGCCAGCGCAGCAAGGACTTACTGTGAGAGTCCTCTGGAACTTGGCTGGGGCGAGGCAAAGGCCCCAGGCTCACTTCTGCTCACCCTCCCCCATGAGAAATGAGGAGGAGGAGGGCGGAGACAGGAGAGGGAGAGAGAAAAAAAGAAGCAGCCTTGGGAGGAGGTGGAGTCAACTCTAGCTGCACCGAAGGGGAAGGAGGAGGGTGGGGAGAGAGGAGAGGAGAAATCATCAAGCAAGCCAGCCGGCCGGCCATGAGCTGATCTACAACTGCTGTGGCAGCCACCTGTGCTGGCAGCAACAAACAGGCAAGAAATGCAGCAGGGGAGGGGTTGCCCTCCATGAGGAATGAAGAAAGGTAGCATCAGCTGGAGGTGAGACAGAAGGAGGGAGGGAGATGGAGAGTGGAAGGATTCTTATGTGCTTTTGTGACTTTGAAGTTCTGGGATTTGTGCAATGTGGGCTTTGTGTTCTTAAAGAGTGTTTGGCAATTTCTATTTGGCTGATGGCTCATGTCTTGTGTTAGCTTCTATTGCTCTGCTATTATTAGCTGTAAGTTTTGCTGCAAGGGATTTTGAAGTATTTTTCTCCTGAATGGATTTTGCCTATGGAGCCATTTGGGATTTTGCCTGTGGAGCCATTTGGGGAGGCTGCCTTAGCCGGCAGCCAGTACTTATTTACATTTTTTTTCTTCCTTAAGTGCTGGCTGCACTCCTTGACTTTCCTTTCTAGCCAGTAGCTAATTCTTAAAGGGGAATGTGCCTTTTTAAGCTAGTTCATTCAGCAGTTTGTCTTTTCTGTCTCTGGAGGCTTTTCCTTGTTTGATGAATATATGGAAGAGAGAAAATATGGGGGGAGGGGTTCATATTCTTCCTTCAGAAGGAGATGGGAATGAGAAAGAGGGAAGCAGGGAAGGAAGGAGGGAGGGAGAGAAGTCCCGCCTTAGCACTTGGCCACCAGCAGCCCTGCCATTGACTTTGTCAAAAGTCATTGTCAAAAGGTGATCACATGACCCTGGGACACTGTGACCATCATAAATATGAATCAGTTGCCAAGCATCCAAATATAAATCACATGACCCTGGGCATGCTTCAATGGTCATAAGTGTGAAAAATGGTCGTAAGTCATTTCAGTGCAAATGCAACTTTGAACAGGTGTTTTTTTTTTGGTCATCAAGTTTTTGACACCTTGCTAGGTGGTACTCGAATATTACCATATCCTAAAAGTGGTACAGTCGGTGAAAAGGTTGAAAAGCCCTGCCCTAATCATCTTTGTTGCCCTTCTCTGCACTCTTTCTAGAGTCTCAACATCTTTTTTACATCGTGGTGACCAAAACTGGATGCAGTATTCCAAGTGTGGCCTTACCAAGGCATTGTAAAGTGTTATTAATACTTCACGTGATCTTGATTCTATCCCTCTGTTAATGCAGCCCAGCACTGTGTTGGCTTTTTTGGCAGCTGCAGCACACTGCTGGCTCATATTTAAGTGATTGCCCACTAGGACTCCGAGATCCCTCTCACAGTTACTACTATTGAGCAAGGTACCCCCTATACTATACCTGTACATTTGGTTTTTCTTGCCTAAATGTAGAACCTTACTTTTTTCAAATTTTATTTGTTCTAGTAGACATAACTTGGGGAATCTATCAGTCTCCATTTCATTGACTTTGCACCAGTAGTTATAAGCTCTAATTTTGGATAGAGCATGAACTGTATGAATTCCCAATTCAGCTCTAACTGCTTCAGCAGATGTTCTTGGATCTACACCCAAAATACATCTCAAATGCTGGGACTGTGTTTGTTCTAAGACTGTGGTTGAGTAAAGACCCCAAACTTCTGCTCCATACAAGAGCATAGTGGTAACCTTAGCTTTATATACCTTAATTAACGGGGCTAGGGACCCTGGGTAACTATGGTTCTTTAGTTTAAGCAATAGATTCAGATGGGCTTTTGCTCTAAATGTACTTCGTTGATGATGGCAAGCCCAAGATCCAGTCTTGGAAAAAGTTACGCCCAGATATACAAAGGTGTTAACCTGTTCAATTGGTTCACCATCTAATTGCCACTTATGTCTCTGATGGTGTCTTCCAAACACCATTATTTTTGATTTAGTTTTACTAATGATTTGGGAGTTATCCTGACAGTAAGAGCTGAATCTTCTTAATAGCCTACATAATCCTACTTGTGAATATGATAATAAAATCATATCATCTGCATAAAGCAAGCTGTTGCAGTAAGTATTTAGGATCATCGGCATATGTACCATGGGATCCTTCATAAACCCTGGCAAGTCATTGATATATAAACTAAATAATAATGGGGCCAGGATACACCCTTGCCTTATCCCTTTATTTGTGTGAATCCTGTTAATCAGAGCCCCATTAACCCCATACCGCACCCTCAAACAGGTACTTGTGTAAAGGGCTTTAATCAAAGCCAGGAGTCTAGGTTCTATTTTAAGAGATGTCAATTTACTCCATAGTACTTCTCTGTTTACCATATCAAATGCTGCTGTAAGGTCTATGAAAGCAGCAAATGGGTCTCCTCTTATAGGCATATTTGGCAATTAGATGGTTCAAGACAACGCAGTTATCAATAGTAAATCGGCTTTGTCTAAAACCTGCTTGTTCTTCTGTGAGGATATTGTTTTCCTCTACCCAGATTTCAATTCTGTTCAAAAGGTACCTAGCATATATTTTTGCTGCAATATCAATCAGGCTAATGGGCCTATAATTACTAGGGACCTTATTATTCCCTTTTTTATATATGGGGACAACTATTGCCATCTTCCACCCATCTGGTATATGGCAGGTGTTATTTATGTGTGTAAAAAGACCTGCCAATACAGGACCCCACCAATTGGGAAATTTCTTGAATAATTCTGCTGGTAAAAAATCCTTACCTGGGGCTTTATTGCTCTTTAAGCTTTTGATGATGGATTGTATCTCCTTTTCTGAGACTGGTGGCGAAGAGGGGGAAGTTCTAGGGTTTACTAAATCACTGCTTAAAGACAGTTTCTCTACCGGTTCCGTGGAAGCAAACAAACACTGATAATAATTCTCCCAGTCCTCAGCAGAGATTGGTATGTCAAACGCAAATCTCCGCTCCTTCAGGACACCTGCTACAGAGTGCCAAAATATTACTGAGTTATGACTTCTGGCAGCCAACTCGAGTTCTGACCAGATTGAAATGGCAAAACTTTTTTTCTTTAATGTTATAGTTTTTTTATATTCCCTTCTTGTGTGCAACATGTTAGCTTGTATATGAGCAGTAGGATTCCTCTGGGCAAGCCTCATGGCTGCCTTCAATTTCTTTTTCAGTCGCTGGCATTCAGGATCAAACCAGCGGGGTCTACCCACTCGGGCTCTTTTTGTAGCAGGTTTAGCTGTTAGGTGTTTCTTCAGAATATTACAGAGATTGCATTGAAGGCTGACATCTAGTCAGTAGTAGATGACTGGATTGTTCTAGCCCACTTAATAGCATTCTCTGTTTTAAGGCATTCTAATATTGCCTTAGTATCAACTTTGGCCCAAATTAACCTTTTATTTTGGGTCACCTCTACCTTTTTGGTGAGCCATCTATCAGCCATATTATATGGTCTTAAATCTGAGCAGTCTCGCAGTGTCACGCTTACAGGCTGATGGTCGCTATTGTCGCTAAGGTGTACTGTGACCTCCGAAAAGAGGTCAACTTTATCTCTAGACACACAAAAGAGATCCAGTACACTGCTTGAATTGGCCGAGTGGTATGTATAAGGATATGTGTAATTCTTATCCTTACCCCCCAGAATTTGGAGATTACCCTTAAAAATTAAGGAGACTAGGAGCAGGCCAGCAGCATTACTTTTGCAGTCTCTCGAGAGCCACTGAGGATGGTTATCAAAGAATTCCCCTGGGACTCCCTTCTTCTGGGCGAGCTCATACAAAGAGGGACCCAGACGAGCATTCAAATCTCCTAGTAATACCACTATGGACTGAGGGTACAATACAGATATATCTTCTAGAATAACTTCCAAGCCCATCCAACATTCAGAGTTATAATACCGGGATGTGATTGGAGGGATATACACATTTACCAGTATTAACTCAAACTTTTCATATTCAAATTTAACAGCTAGAAAGTGCGAATACTTATCTTCATTATATAGTTTCTCCCCCTGCCATTGCCACTCTTGCTTTATAAGAATGCATAGCCCACCAGAGGGTCTCCCTTTGTTCTTTGTTTTTTGGGCTGGGGAGGCCCATCCCTGAAAGCCTGGCAGTTGTACTGGTTCGTCCACTTCAGTTAACCAGGTTTCTTGAAAGGCTATTACATCAAATCTAGGGAGAAAGCTCATTAGTCCACTATCAACCATCCCTTTCCAGCCAGTTACATTCCAGGTCATCATCTGTATGGGCTTCTCTGAGGCAAGGTGGTCTGGCTTGGTTGATTGGCTAGATGGTAAAAATGCCAGATGTCAACTTGACATTGGAGCCGGGTCGATATCATATATGCTTCCCATATAAATACAGTTGTTGTGAGATTCAGCATTTCTTCTCGTGAGTTGCAGAACTTGTTGTTGCTCCTCTATATCTCGATTGCCAGTGTGCCTCTGCCCTTGCTCCAAGAATTTTTTTTTTTCAAATGGGCAGGTACTCCGGCTTAAATCTATGAATGTAGATTTATGGTCATTTTTGGAGGGGCATAGCTGAGAATTCATCTTGTAGGAAGATGTTGTGGGAACTTCTAAGTCAAATGAGGATGGAAGCTGGATTATATCCTTAGTGTTTGTCAGCTTAGGAGGCGCTGTGTGATGAAGCCCTTTGTCTTTCAGTTGTTTCTCAGAGACAGGGTCAGTCAGTGCAGTTACCCCACTGTCCGCCTGTGTGACACTACCTTTTTTTACTATTGAGGTAAAGGCAGATTGTTGATTAAATATATTGTCACAAGGTTGCGCGATTAGTGGAGTCAAATTAAATAGAGGCTTTGCTGTAAATTGAGTTATTGTCAGTGCCTCTTTTAGGTCATCCAATCTTTGAATGATATTAACTTGCTCAGGTTCCAGCAATGTACTGAATAGGTCAATTAGCATTTCTTCTGGCACATCTTCAACAGTTCCTGCAGCTGTGGGTAATGCCGTTTGTGTATCGCTCCTTTGTCTTCTCAGGGTCAATTCAGTTGCAGCAGCCTCAGGCTTAGCAGTGTAAGGGCTGTTGCAGCCTGGATCCAAAGCAGCAGTTCCCTCTTGGTGACGCTGTTTCAGGAGTGAGCACACTTTGTCTGAGTGAAAAATCCTTATTGGGAATATTGAAAAGGTACTCAGAAAGGGCTTCATTTTGAAGAGCATGGAGGGAATTGTGGGCTGCTTAAATGATAGGAGAATTCTCATATATTGCCTTCTTGCTGGCAGCCACTCTGCATGTAGTAGATCTATCAGAGTGAGTTCACAGCGAAGCAGCTGGCTCAGGGACAGCTTAACATCTTCTCTATTACCCCAACACCCTCTATTAGTTCTCTTGTCATAAATTTGTAAGGTAACCCGGTTAGTCTGTAGGCTGTAGTTATATTGGTCATCTCTTAGGCCTTTACCTGATTGGATGTTTTCTCTATGAGTGTTCAGATTTTTGGAAGGAAGACAAGGCCCTTCTCTAGTTTCATTTTCTGAATTAGCCATCTCATGTCTATCCGTGGTTGTCCTCCCACGTCCTTTTGCAGTATTTGGGTGGCTCCTAACAAACTCTGCAAAAGATTCTTTCAAGGAGTCAACCTTATTTATGACAGTTGATAAGAGTTCATATATTGAGTTAACAGTTTGAGCCGTAAGCAAACATTGTCTAGAGAGGAAATCTGTCACATTTTCCCCCTTTAAATTTATTACATCTCCCTCCTGTGCAAAGAAGGCTACTGCTGAGCTCCAAGAAGGGGAGCCATTCTCCGAGAAGGAGGACAATTCTACATGCTGTTTGCTTTCAGGTTCGGTTTGTAAGTCCCATTCCAATGAGTCACATAAATTAAATTTATCTGATAAGGCGACTGCAGATGAATTACTTACTGGAACAGACTGTCTGTTTGCAGTGTAATCTTAAATTTTCTGCTGCTTCAGTGGCTTGGATGAACTCTCTGCTGTAGAATGCTGTCTCTTTCTCCTTTTCCCCATTCTTGGTAATCCTGGCTTGTAGAGTTGTTAAAATGTAGGTAAAGCAATGGTGGCCTCTCCAGTATATCCTGTGTAAAAAATCTTTGACTATTATAAAAGTCAAACAAGGGTTAAAACAGGTTTAAAAATAGGTTTAAAAGGGTTAAAATAGGTTAAAATAGGTTAAAAGTGGATAGATTAAAAATGCAGTGTTAAAAGGTGTTAAAAAGTTAAAATAGAAATAAAAGAAAATAAAAGAAAGCTTTTGCTTTTGGAGGAGCTCCTTATAGCCTTTGCTGCCTGTCCACCATCTTGGCTCGAAAATGTCTAAAACGGGATGTGGAAAACTATGTCAAGAGTTGCGCTGTATGCGCCACCATGAAAAGAATTCCAGGGAAAACCCCCGGGTTGCTGCAGCCGGTGGCAGACCCTTCTCAACCATGGGAAGAAATAGTTATGGACTTTATAGTAGACCTACATGAAAGTAGAGGAAATACTGTCATCTGGACTGTAATAGACCTGTTTTTGAAACAGGCACATTTCATCACCTGCACAGGACTCCCATCCGCCCAACGACTGATGAAATTGTTCCTGAAACATATCTACCGACTGCATGGCGCCCCTAAGCGGATAATTTCGGACAGGGGGGTGCAGTTCACGGCGAAGTTTTGGAGGAGCTTTCTCAAATTAATTGGATCATCTCAAGGCCTATCGTCTGCTTTCCATCCATCTACTAATGGGGCCGTGGAAGCCGCTAACAAGATGGTGGAGCAATATCTCAGATGTTATATTTCCTACCAATAAACCAACTGGACCGACCTCCTCCCTTTTGCAAAGGTGGCTTACAACAACTCTGTTCACAGCAGCACTGGCTTCACGCCTTTCAGAGTAGCTACAGGAAAAGAGTTCAGCCCAATACCTGAATACCCTCAAGCACCCTCCGCTTCTCAGATACTTGATCAATGGGTGAGGGGGTGGGAAGAGGTTTGGAAAGCCACAAAAGCTGCTTTTATGTCATGGCTGTGTTTTAGAGCCTTGAGACGGAGGGCTTCAGGCAAATACAGTTTACCCCCCTTGTAAGCCAAACCGTCCATACATGTCAGGGAGGTTTGATTGTCTTTGAACTATTGATCGGTGAGGAGCTCTTGTTTTATCTTCTTTGCCCCAGGGTCATCAGGATTAGGGGCCCTGCGAGGCATGAGTTGGGCAGCAGTTTGTGGACTGGAGATAATTGCCTCGTTAATCTCTTCGCGTTTGCTTTTGTACTGGGGCAATCTCGATAGCGCATCAGCTAGGAAGTTTTTTCCTCCCGGTATGTATTTTAGAGTGAAGTTGAAAGGGTTAAAGTACTGTGCCCACCGCACTTGCTTTGGGGACAGTTTGCGGGGAGTTTTCAGTGCTTCTAGATTTTTGTGATCTGTCCATACTTCAAAAGGCACCTTGCTCCCCTCTAGATAGTGTCACCCGTTTAACAGGCCCCACCTAATTGCGAAGGTCTCCTTTTCCCAGATTGCCCATCTCCTCTCGCTTTCAGTGAAAGTTTTGGAGGTATAGGCGCAGGGTTGCAGGACCCCACTTTTGTTCTTTTGCAGTAATACAGCTCCGACTGCCATGTCGCTGGCGTCAGCTTGAATTACGAAGGGCTCCTCTAGGCAGGAGTGCTTTAGGACCGATTCAACAGCAAATAGTCTTTTTAAATTCTCAAAAGCTGTTTGACATCCCATCGTCCATGCTAGTGGTTGGCCTGGTCACGGCTTCCCTCCTCCTTTTGCAGAGGTGGCTTACAACAACTCTGTTCACAGCAGCACTGGCTTCATGCCTTTCAGAGTAGCTACAGGAAAAGAGTTCAGCCCAATACCTGAATACCTTCAAGCACCCTCTGCTTCTCAAATACTTGATCAATGGGTGAGGGGGTGGGAAGAGGTTTGGAAAGCCACGAAAGCCGCTTTAAAAAAGACTTCCGAGACTTATAAAAAGCAGGCAGACAGAAAGAGAGCCTCTCAAAGAACATTCCAAGTTGAGGAAAAGGTCTATGTGTCAACTAAATATTTACGCCTTAAATTACCCAGTAAGAAATTAGGACAGAAATTCTTGGGGCCTTTCCCCATCGTAAGAATCATCAACCCAGTCACAGTAGAATTAAAACTCCCTAGGCTTTTAGGGAGAATTCACCCTGTCTTCCATTGCAGCTTGTTGAAACTTTTGCGAGAATCCACTTTAAGATCTCCCCCTAAGAAGGCACCTGGACCCCTTGTAGTAGCGGGTCAAACTCACTATGAAGTAAAGCATATTCTTGATTCTAGAATTTTTAAAGGGAGATTGCAGTACCTAGTACAATGGAAGGGATACTCGCTATCTGAAGCCACATGGGTGAAATCTAGCAATGTGAAAGCCAACAGACTCATCAAAAGATTCTATAAGAAACACCCTAACAAACCGAGAGATAGTCCCTAACATATACTTTTGTTTATGGAATTGTCCTTTTTGTAAGGGGAGCCGTATGTCAACACTGCTAACATTGGATGTTCTTGCTTTGACAACATGTGGAGAAGCAGCTTTGCTTCTTTAACTTGTGTGTTACTTTTAGATTTAGAATTAGTTGATGCTGGGGGAGGAGGAAGAATGTCTCTTAAGGCTGTTTTGAAATAAAAGAAGATAAGAATTTGGCGGGTTGTTGAACGGATGGGAAACTTTGCCCTTCAAACTGATTGGAGAATGTGATTTATGACTGCAACTGGAGGAGGGAATTGTGACTGAATATTATGTGCTCAGGGGAGGGGAATTCAGATCTTGGCATCCCCCACCATGTTTGTGCTGAAGGGTGCTTTGCTAATAAAGAGACTTTAAGGTAAACAATGCCTCGAAGTTCTTTGAAGTATTCCCCTAATCAAAACCATGACATCTTACCTCCAGGAAAATATTTTAAAATGAAATTAAAATGGTTGAAGTACTGAGCCCACTGAACATGCTTCAGGGATAATTTACAGGGGGTCTTGGGAGCCTCCTAATTTTTGTGATCAGTCCATGCCTCAAAAGGTATTTCCCCCCCTTCCAAGAAATGACGCCACATCAGCAAAGCCCAACGAACTGCAAAAGCCTCTTTTTCCCAAACAGCCCACCTCCTTTCGGTGTCAGTTAATTTCCAGGAAGTGTAAGCACAAGGTTGTAACTCTCCTCTGTGATTTTTTGTAGGAGAACGGCCCGCCGTAGCCACATCACTTGTATCAGCTTGAATAATGAATTGTTGTCCGGGGTCAGCGTGTTTAAGTACTTGTTCAGCTGCAAAGAGTCTCTTTAGTTTTTTGAACACTGCCTGGCACTCTAATGACTATTGCAATTGCTGACAAGGTCAAGGTTTTTCCCCTCCTTTGCCTGTTTTGAGTAAATAGGTGATTGGCATAGTTATCTTTGGGAAAGAGGGAATAAATTGACGATAAAAGTTGGCAAACCCCAAAAAACTTTGAAGCTGCTTGCGGGTGCGTGGGGGTTGCCATTCCAATACTGCTTAACCTTGGCAGGGTCCATCTCTACCCCCTCATTCAAAATCTGATACTCTAGATAATCTGGGTCTGGTGAAATTCACACTTTGACAGCTCTGCATACAGTTTGGCTTTCAACAGTCTCTTTAACACCTCATGGACCATTTTCATGTGTTCATCCATGGTTTCAGAGTAAATAAGTTTGTCATCAAGATAAACCAAAACCCCGTTGTATAAATGATCATGGAGCACTTGATTTATCAATTGCATAAACACAGCGGAAGCCCCCTGCAGTCCAAAAGGCATCATTTAAAATTGGAAACTTCCCAATGGGCAATTGAAAGCTGTTTTCCACTCGTCTCCCCTCCCTAATCCAGATCCGGTATTAAGCCTGTCTTAAATCCAGGTTGGTAAAGATTTTTCCTTTAGCCAGGTGGGCTAACATGTCCTTCATCAGGGGGAGGGGGTTTGTATTTTCCATGCTGACAGCATTGAGGGATTTAAAATCCACACATAATCTAAGAGAGCCATCTTTCTTTTCCTTGAAGAGCACAGGAGCAGCCACGGGTGGTTTGGCTGGCTGAATGAAACTCCTAGCTAAGTTGTTATCAATGTACTCTCTCAGTTCTTTCATCTCTTTGGCACCCACCTCCCGGGCAACAGGGATCATATCCCTCAACTCCAGTCGGCCGAACTTCTCCTTCAACTGTTTGAGTGAGGGGCTGTGGACTGTAGACTGAAATCTCCACTTGCCGGAGTCGTCCCATCTCATCGACCCCTTTCTTTTCTTGCCATCCGCAGATGAAGAACCCTGGGATGGCAGCAATAAGAGCTTCTCTCCAGTGGTTACAGGAGTGCTTCTGTGCTGAGGGGCAGCCTTGGCTTGGAAGAGGTGCGCTAGGCTGTAGCTCCTTCCTGTGGTGCCAGCTTCCCAGGTTGGATCAACCTGGCTTTCGGCCGAGCCCCTACCAGTGACGCCTCCTCAGTGGCTGGAGCGCCAGCCTGTGCTCTGACAGCTTGAGTCCCATTGCAACTAGCAGTGGTTTCAATTTTCTCCTCCATCTCGAGTCTTCGCCGACTCTTTACCACTCTCCCAAAAGTGAGTGGGTAGGCAGTCGGGGCCCAGCACTCTGAGAAAATGAAGTTTTAAGAGACTTGGTTTAATGTCAAGTTTCCGACAGACAGAGACAAATAATGCAGAACTCAGAGGCTTGGAAATTCCTCAAAGAACATGTTTATTAGTTACAAAGTATCGGCACATCAAAAGTGAAACCAAGTCTGAAGACACACATAACAATTCCACCCCTAAGGCTATGCAAGCAACTACATCCCCCAATATATCTTCTTGGCGGGCTTTTCACGAAATGCCCGGCCTGTAGTCTCAGGAGCAGACAATGACCTTGATTCACACGGGACAAAGGTTTGTTTTGACTAGTGAATAAGGAAGATGGCCACAGCCATGCTCATTTTTAAAGTTGACACTTTGCTTAATATTGGAAAAATTGACTTGTTTTTTCTGTGGACACTACCGCCAGTTGTCAGTTCTGCCTTCTTCAGCTCCAAGTCTCTTGGTATCCTGCCATCAATAGCTGGGGGGGAGGGGAAGAAGTGAGGGACCAAATGGGCAATAAACATGTATCCCAGCTTAGCCTGGGAAACTGGGAGGGGGGAATGACAGTTGAGGAAGACCAGGGATGCCTTGAACCAGTTTGTGCCAGTCTTCAAGGCCCTCCCCCCTTGACCACTCCATCTCCAACCAATGGGGTCTTAGCACATAGTTCTTGTAAGCAGTATCCTGAATAACAGGAAGTAAGCTTCCTATAATCTTCT
The DNA here is from genome assembly GCA_023970755.1 of Azemiops feae. Lineage (NCBI taxonomy): Eukaryota > Metazoa > Chordata > Lepidosauria > Squamata > Viperidae > Azemiops > Azemiops feae. Next base: position 28,861 of record JALGBA010003878.1, on the reverse strand, counting down.
CAGCTGTCCTTACCGTTCTCTGTATGCAACTTTTGTCTGAGGCTCTGCTACTACCAAACCAAATAGTGATGCAGTTTGTTAAAACACTCTCAATAGTGCCTCTGTAAAAAGTGGCCAGGAGAAAAGGAGAAAGATGTGCTCTCCACATTCAATGCAGGAAATGCAGACGCTGGTTTGCACATTTCACTAAAGATGACGTATGAAGAAACCAAGTCAGATTGTTAGTTATCTGCACCCCAGATACTTAATACTGTTGACCACCTCCACAGCTGCAGCCTTGGTACAAAGTGGAATATGACTATGCCTGCTCTTTCTAAAAATCAACAATGATCTCTTTTGTTTGATTAACATTCAGAACCAGGTTATTTTTATTGCACCAGTCCATCAGAGCCTTCACCTCCTCCCTATAAGCATTTTCATTGTCATCCCAGATAAGACCCATCACTGCCATGTCATCTGCATACTTCACAATATGATTCATAGCAGACTTGTCACAGCAGTTATGGGTCATCAAGGTGAACAGTAATGGACTCAAGACACAGCCCTGTGGGGAACCCGTACTCAAGGAGATGGAACTGGAAACTTTTCTTCCAACTCGCACAAACTGGGGCCTATCAATAAGGAAATCAAGTATCCAATTATATAAAGGAATATTAAAACCTAATAGGCCCAGTTTGTTCACCAAATGCTGAGGAATGATCCTCCAGATGCGCCAATCTGAGATGAAGCACACAAGAAAGTGTATCATCTATGGAGCAGTTCTTCTGATAGGCAAGCTATAACGAGTCAAATGTAGAGGTAAGGCATAAAAAGGGCCCGCAGCCTTTCGTATGTTGACTTTCCGTAAGATCTTCCAAACAGCAAAATAACAAAGTAACTGAAAGTTTCTAAAGTATAGAAATTGCATATATGGGTTGCATGTGCACATATGTCTGCGAATAGATACATAGAAATATTAATTCTAACATTTGTGAGCCAGGTTTTTTTTAAAAAAAGAAAAAGAAACAAAATGCACTTTCCACATCCTGCCCAATGCTACCAAGCTAAAAAATGAACTGGAATAATTTTAGGCTCATGTATGCTGTCCAATATTAAGTATAGTATTTAGATAGCTTTGTAACATTCGGGACGGGGAGGGGAATTAATTTAGTATCTGAGATGCAGTTGAGATTGTCTGAGCTTGGAAGCTAACAGGGCCAGATTGGATAGTACTTCTGTAGCATAGATATTATCTGGGAATTCCAGAGCCAGAGGCTTACATGGAAAATCAAAAAAGTTCCCAGACCACTATAGTGGAAAACCACTTTTGTAGTGATTTCAAGAAAACTGCATGGACAGATCCATAAAGACTTCTGGAATCAAACTTAAATTGAAAGAGATTTTAGTTTCCATCAGAACAAATCTTTTAAAATAAAGCATAGACTTTAACAACAGAGCAAGCATATAAATAGAACGATATTTATACCCTTTATATTTTCAAAAAAGAAACCAACCTTACTTAAAGTTCCTTTATTGTTCAAAAGTATATGTTGTGAAAGCTCCTGCAGTTTAAGAAGGAGGGTTATTCAAGCTCAGGGAAATATGTGAAAATGTAACATATTACCCCCAGGAGTGTTTGACATTCATTTGGCAACTCACATAGTGCTAGGACAGCCAAATATTTTATGTGAATTAGAATGAAGGCTTTGCAGCTGGCATTTCCTCTTTCTTTCCCAAGAGACTTCACTAAGCAAAACATGAGATTTATCAAATGGCTTCTGACCATAATTAGCAGGGGTGCTACAAATGAGGCAGATTAGCACAATTGGCTATGGCAAATTAGAGAAAAAAATGAAATATGCACATTGTACATTTATTAATGGCACTGTTTTAGGAGATATTTAATTAAAAGGAAAAATCTCTGTTTTACACATTTCCCTAAGAACATTTTCATGTATGCTACTGGTTCTGTAAGAAGATGCATTTTGACTAAAAATCTGCCATCTGGAAGAGGTTAGGATGAGGCACAAATCACTTTTGCCAGCTGAAAAACACTTCTTTTGCCAGCTGAATTCCAAGACCTGCCAGTAAAGCAAAAATATGCAAATGAGGAAAGCTAAAAAAAAAGTGTCAGGACATGAGAGGAGATGACTTATACAATATCCCAAACTCAGCCAAACTAAAATTATAGCCACAATGCCAATCCAAACCTAGACTATGGGTTTTCATAATTTTCAATACAGTGACTCTGATTATACAATACTGCAAGTCACAAATTAGCTAGTCACATTTTATTCTATGACATTATGAGAATCAGTTTAGTTAATTAAGCTCAGTATGAAGTGTGTACCCTGAAAATTGGGTTAAATTCAAATACCTGGTTCAAATAACGTATTCCATGCAAACTCAGTTATGCAATTCAGCAGTTATTCTAAAATTATTTTCCCTTTATCCCATCCCTTTTTGAACAAGGTAGGGTTAGGGATCAGTTCAAATTTGCCAGATTTATCAACAATCTGTAAATATGTAAATTGAGAAATATGGAGAATTAATACATTTATCAGATTTATCAACAAGACCTTTTGTCTACTTCGTGTTAGTGGTTAAGACTAAATGATTTTGCCTAAGACTATTTTTTTGCTACCTGTGGATTAGCTGAAAGCCATATATATGATTGAATGTCCATCTGTGTGAGTATGTGTGTATCCCATGTGCACTTCACATAAAAAACACGTAGTGCTTTGATTGCACCATTTTCACTTTTTTTTGCATCCTTTGCAGGCATCTCTGCTTGCTTGCTTTACTTAATTTTAAAAATGTGTTTTTTCATTCTTCCCAAAACAGCAACTGGAATAAACATAGGCTTCATTTATTTAAGTTTAAAATCATATGCTTAATTTGACATAAATTTCATAATGGAAGTGGTGCAGGTGGATTTTTTTTAATTCAGTGGCTACAGTCAGTACAAAATACCTTTTAAGATGGAGTTCTAAATTAACTAATGTGCCAATATCTGCCTATTAATTACTTGAACCAGTGGTGGAATTCAAATATGTGAACAACCGGTTCTCTGTGTGGATGCTGCTTCTGGAAGTCCATTCTGGGTCTGGGCAACAAAAATTAGCTACCGGTTCTCCTGAACCGGTATGAACTGTCTGAATCCCACCACTGCTTGAAAGGTTTCTTTGGTGAAGGAAGTTTCAGTTTGTCTACCGTATAATCAGGATGCTTATAATGGTTGGGTGTGGCTGGGGTGGGCGTGGTCTACTGGGTGGGTGTGGCCAGCTCAAGGTCACTTGCATCAGGGGTACCTGTGCAGGCCTGGGCAGGCCTGGGGCGGATCCGAGGGTCTCTGGCGGAGGGGGGGTGGGACCGGGGCGAGCGCCAGGGCATGGTCCACTGGAGGAGCCTCACTGTCCCTTTCAGGCCATGCAGGGGGGGGCCTGGATGGTGCCACGGACTGCCTGGAGCCCTGGGCAGCGAAGGTCAAGTGCCCAGCCCGGCCCTTGAGCTCCCACATCACCAGGATCTCACACCCTTGCCTAGCCTAGCCGCACTTCCTCGAGGGGGTGCCCAGCTGCGCTTATCTCCTCCTCAAGGCTGCTGCTGCTGTGCTCACTCTCCTTCATCAGGTTGCTCATAGTGGGCGCAGGAGGGCAAAGTGCGTGGGTCAGAGGGAGGCCCACTCCCTCTCCTTGTGAGGAGACCTGGCTTTGTAACCAAAGCATCCTTAGCAATAGGATGGGAGACCACCAGGTGATGGCAAAAGGGCAACAGGGCTGCTGATGGGCAAGTGCTAAGGCAGGACTTCCCTCAGACCCTCCCTCCTCTCATTCCAATCTTCCTTCCTTCCTTCCTTCCTTCCTTCCTTCCTTCCTTCCTTCCTTCCTTCCTTCCTTCCTTCCTTCCTTCCTTCCTTCCTTCCTTCCTTCCTTCCTTCCTCCCTCCCCTCCTTCCCTGCCTCCCTCCTTTTCATTCCCATCTCCTTCCTTCTTTCCTTCCCTTTCTTTCTTCCTGTTTCCCTCCCCTCCTTCCTTCCTTCCCTCCCTCCTCTCTCTGTGCCCAGGAAGGGACGAGGGGAGGGGGAGAGGTTGGCAGAGCTTCTCTCAAAGAGTGTTGGAAGACACCTTTGAGAACTTTAGTCCAAGCCTCTGCTCAAGCAGGGGACATATACTATTCCAGACAATGGAATATCCAATCTCTACTTAAAAGCCTCCAATGATGGTGAATTTGCATGATTCCAACGCCCCAAAGCTCAACGACTTCAACCGTTTCATGTCCTCTCTGAGAAGGCGATTTGAAGACCACCTGGCTGATCACAAAGCACGCGAAAGAATCAAAACGATGAGGCAAGGCAGACGGCCAGTAGCCGAATATACGCAAGAATTCCGAACCATTGCCAGCAAGCTGAACTGGCCGGAAGACATCCTCCTTAGCCATTTCAAAGACGGTCTGAATTATGACCTATATGACGCTTGCCTGCCCCGGGGGAACCACACCACCTCGACGAATGGTACGTCCTGGCAGAGGAAGCAGAGATCGACCTACTGAAGAGGCACTGCCGAGGAAAACAATGGAGCCGCTCACCGCCTGAAGCAATGCGCGAACCAGCGAAGCCATCGGCTATGGCCAAGAAACCAATGGGCTGTTTCAAATGCGGGAGAGAGGGGCATCGGGCTGTAGAATGCCGCTCGAAAGCCCCCCAGCACAACCCAGACAGACCACCGGCCAGCAAATCTGGGAAGTCCCCAACTAAGTCAAAAGAATCTGCCATGAGAGGAATAGAGGCTGTGGAATCCCCTACCTCCGCCCATCGTGGGGAAAGAGCCCCAGCCTACACCGCAGGGCCGGTGGAGGCCCCAGATGGCAGCTCGGAGGGCGAACCACTGGTAAGTGGATCCATCCCACCCATCCTCAAGACAGTGACTATATTAGCCCCCTCCATGCCCGAAGCTGTCAAAGTGAAAGCCTTAATAGACTCTGGCTGCACCCGCTGCCTAATTAGCCCGACCCTAGTGGGAAATCTGGGCATCCCAGTGAGGAGGCTGGAACAACCAATCTCATTTGGCCAGCTACCTTAGCCACGTTACCAATCCACCTATTCCTGGGAAATCATGAGGAAGACATAACGTTTGTAGTGACCCCAGGCATGGAATGCCCGATGATCCTAGGGCTGGAATGGTTAACAAAATGGAACCCCTGGGTAAATTGGAGGTCGAAAGAAATCAATTTCCTGAAAGAGGACCCTACAGACTTAAAACCCCAAGGGGATCTATCAAAATTAAAAACGGAAATAGCGTCCATGGGTGAAGAAAAGGGGCTACCAGAAATACCAGAGGAATACAGAGACCTGGCTGAAGTTTTCAGCGAGGAGAGGGAGGATGAGCTTCCCCCCCACCGACCTACGGACTGTGCCATAGAGTTCAAGCCCGGGGCAAAACTCCCAAAGCCCAGATTATACTCCATGAGCCCAAAGGAGAAGGAGGAAATGGAGAGATTTATAAAGAAAAACCTAGAAAGGGGGTTCATTGAACCAGCCAAACCTAAAGGTGGCCGCTCCGGTCCTCTTTAGAGAGAAGAAGGACGGCTCTTTACGCTTATGCGTTGATTATAGGCTCCTGAATGCGATCAGTGAAAGCAACCTATAAGGGGTCCCTCATGAAGGACATGTTATCACACCTCTCGAAAGGAAAGATTTTTACTAAACTAGATCTAAGGGAAGCGTATTACCACATGAGAATTAGGGAAGGAGATGAATGGAAAACCGCATTTAATTGCCCAATGGGGTGCTACAAATTCAAAGTTTTGCCTTTTGGATTACAAGGAGGCCCCACAGTATTTATGCAATTAATCAATGAGGTACTAAGGGAGCACCTATTTAAGGGGGTCCTGGTTTATCTAGACAACATCCTTATCTTCACCGAATCAAAAGAGGAACATGTTAACCTAGTCAGAGCGGTTTTAAAGAAACTGCGAGCCGCCCACCTATATGCCAAATTATCAAAATGCGAATTTCACCAGGAAAGAATAGACTACCTAGGTTACCGCATATCCCCACAAGGCATTGAAATGGACCCAGAAAAGGTCAGGGCAGTATTAGAATGGGCACCACCTCGCACAAGAAAGCAACTGCAAAGTTTCCTGGGTTTCGCAAACTTTTACCACCAATTCATCCCCTCATTTGCCCAGATAGCCCTGCCCCTCATGAGCTTACTAAAAACGAAGGGAGAATCCTCAGTGAAACCTAGCCAGCCACTAAAATGGACAATGGAATGCCAAGCGGCATTTGAGAGATTAAAGAGGCTTTTTTCTGCCAACCAGTACTGAGGCACCCAGACATGGACAAACCCTTCGTAATACAGACAGATGCAAGTGATGTGGCAGTGGGGGCTGTACTATTACAAGAAAATGATGAAGGAATGTTGCAGCCCTGTGCATATACGTCCAAGAAACTCACTGAAACGGAACAGCGCTGGCCTGTGTGGGAGAAAGAGGCATATGGGATACGTTGGTCATTACTTACATGGCGCTAATTCCTTGAAGGCAATAAAATCCCTTTCCAGGTGTGGACAGACCACAAAAATTTGGAAGCCTTGAAAACACCCAGGAAACTCAACCCCAAGCAAGCCCGCTGGTCTCAGCATTTTCACCAATTCAATTTTAAGCTCAAGCATTTGCCGGGGGGAAAGAACTTTCTGGCAGATGCATTATCTCGCATGCCCCAATATAACAGCATGCGAGCCACTGACTCTAAACTGATCATGGGAGAATCACAACTGGCAGCGCCAGTGACTACCAGAGCCCAAGTTAAATTAAAACCACAGCTGGATAGCCAGACCGGAATTGAATTCCGGAAAAGTTTGGAAACAGATGAATGGTTCCAGAAAAATAAACACGTGTGCACAATGAAAGACGGACTACCTTGGGTGGGGGAGAAGTTATATATACCGACCACCCAAAGGATCACATTCATGCAACTTTGCCACGACACAAAATCAGCAGGGCATTTTGGATTTGTAAAAACATTACACTTAATTAAACGGCAATTTTGGTGGCCATCCATGAAAAAGGACATAGAAAGTTACGTGGCCAGCTGCCCAAAGTGTGCAATGGCAAAAAGGCTGCAAGGGAAATCACCAGGACTGTTACAAACAGTGGCAAATCCCTCAGCCCCCTGGAGGGAAATAGCCATGGATTTTATAGTGGAATTACCAGAAAGCAATGGGAATACTGTCATTTGGACGGTCACGGACAGGTTCACTTTATTCCTTGCCAAAAGATCCCCACCGCAAAAGCTTTAGCAAAACTTTTTGTGCAACATATTTACAGATTGCATGGGGCACCCCAACGCATCATATCTGATAGGGGAGTGCAATTTACATCTGCATTTTGGAAGGAATTTCTATCCCCTTTAGGGACCACCCAGGGACTGACGTCTAGCCATCATCCTCAGGGAAATGGTCAATCAGAAAAATGTAACGGAGTACTTGAGCAATATTTAAGATGTTTTCTAAATTTCCAGCAGTCAGATTGGACAGACCTGTTGCCTTTTGCAGAGGTTGCCTACAATAATGCAGTCCACTCCAGCACAGGTTACACTCCTTTTCAAATAGCTACCGGCCAAAGTTTCAACCCCATGCCAGAACTAACCCCAAACGAACCGGCAATCCCATCACTGAAAGAATGGATGGAACAATTACAAAACACCTGGCCAATAGTTAGAAAAGCTCTAGAGGAAGCTAGGCAAGCGTACAAAGCACAAGCAGATAAGAAAAGGGTGGAGCCCACACCATTCATTATAGGAGAAATGATGTATTTGTCTACAAAATACTTAAAATCCATACAACCCTGTAAAAAACTTGGACCAAAATATATAGGGCCTTTTCCAATTAAAAGAATCATAAACCCAGTAACAGTAGAATTAGAATTACCCAAGAATCTTAGGCAAATACAACCAATTTTCCACTGTAGTTTGCTGAAAAGAGAACAACAGTCACCCTTACGGCCAAAAATCCCCCCCACCAACACCAATCATGATAGAAGGCGAACAACACTTCGAAATAAGGGAAATCCTGGACTCTAGAAAATATCATGGGTCAACTCAATACCTAGTAGCATGGAAGCACCTCCCCGCCTCTCACAACGAGTGGGTCCATAAACATCATGTCAAAGCCCCAAAGCTTTTAAAGAAGTTTCATACAGAATATCCTAACAAGCCAGACTAACTTTTATACCTGTTTTGTTTTCTCTACAGGTGGACCTCTCTTATTTTTAAGGGGAGCCGGATGTCAGAATCCAATTATATTTTATTTCTAACTAATCTACTCTGGGAAAACCCAATTCTTACTCTCTTTTGGATTCTGTCATACTACAAAGGGGGGGGGAGTAAACACGGGTGTTTACTATCAACTACAAAGAAACATCCTCTGTGGATTCCCTCTCTGGAGTATTAACCATAACAATACGGCAATCAGCCTTTGATCTCACTCCCTATGAAGCTTCCTTTTACCGGCAGCAAGGGAAAAGGGGGGGAAGATTGCAACGTTTGGGATCCGATGGATTTAACACCCAGCCATCTGCCAATTTGGATTGACCGGAAGGAATGTGGGGTGGGACTGCTTCGGAAAACTTTAAAACATTGAATGATCAGGGTGGTCCCCCAGATCCTGTCTAGCACGCCTTCAGTCAGTTTTTCTTAATAAAGATTCCTGTTGGAAAACCCGTTCCAAGAGTTCTGTCTTCTTAAGATGTAAATTGAAGTGGGTCCTTACAGGTTAGTTGTTTTCACAATCCTTAGTTCTAGGCTGGTTTTCTTCTTGATTAGTTTCCATCTATTATTGCCTTCTGATTCTTTGGAAAATAAGTTGACCCCTTCTTCTCTGTGGCAGCCCATTAAATATAGGAACACTGCTATCATGTCACGCCCTCTAGTCCTTTTCACTAAGTTAGACATTCCCAATTCCCACAAACATTTGTCATATGTTTTAGCCTCCAGCCCCCTAATCATCTTTGTTTACCATCCATTAAGACCAGATGGTCCCCCTGGTTTGGTTTATAGAACAGTGGCCACGAGCAGAGCTTTCTCAGAGACAGCACCCCAATTACAGAGCTTTCTCTCAAGGAAAATTTGAACAGTGCATCCCTCACCCTTTAAGAGACAACTCCAAGCACACTGTTCACCAGGCATATGTAGAACAACAACACATTTTATGGTCAAACAGCACTGATGTCAAGGCTGCTAACATCGAATGTTATGCTTGACAATATATATGGATGCAGACATTCACTATTTAACCTGTGTATTACTTTAAGAGCCACTATTAGATAGTATGGGGGGAGGGAGTGAAAGAATGTGCTGAGAACTATTTAGCCATAACAATATCCCAGCACAGCGTCTTCAAAGAATGAAATGTGAGAATATAGATAGTATGGCGGGAGGGAAAGCTCACACTTTAAACTAATTGGGGAATGTGATTTATGACTTGTCACATGAGGGAGGAGAAAATGCTTAGACACTGTGGGAAGAAGTAGGAGGATTTAGTTTTTGGCTTCACTTTATACGTACTGAAGTAATGTTGCATAAATAAAGAGTTTTCTGGACAAAAATGTCTCAGATTTCTTTGAAATTGCATCTTCCCTTCGGAACATTACAACAAGCCAAAAACCAACAAAATTTCTAGACGTTTAGGGATCTGAATTCCTAATCACTACTCCAAAATAAAAGGAGTAGACTGACGAATGAAGGGAACATCATGGAAGGAGAGGAATTACCAGAGACCAGCTTTCCTACAGCTGTAAGTCCCTCGGAGATGGGAGCCGCAGCATGCGAACCTGTTGAGAGAGAACCCTCACAAGTCCCCCAGCTGGGAGCAAAGCCAAAAAGATTAAAAGAGCTGATTGGGTCTTCAGACTGGGACAAGACAAGTGTGGGATCCGGAGATTTCGTGACAGCTTCTCCGTCTTCAAAGACTTCCAAGACGGATGAGTTAGAGCCATAACAAAGAGATCTTCACAGATTACATCCCCCATGCCAGTGGAAAACTGCCAAGCCTTCGGCAGCTGAAGACTCGGGTGAGTGGAGATGTCAATTTACAACTCATAGTGAGTCTGTGGAGAATTTAGCAGAGAGATTTGAAGCATTAGAAGTAAGGGGTGCGGAACAGTCCCTGCTGAGAGAGGCCCCCAGCCCTTCCCTCGCAGATCAACCAGTTTTCTGATCCCTGGAACCCCTTGCCAGGGCCTCCAGCTCCGCAGAGAGAGGGAAACCCAGCCCGGGGGCCCTGCCTCAATGGGGAGTTTGGCAGCCCCCTCAGAGGGAAGATGAAAAGCCTCCGAGCATGCGTCAGCTAATGGAGGTCTTACAGCAGCTTGGGATGGTGCAAGGGCAGCAGAGGGCGCCATCACCCCCCACAGGCCAACACCAGAGAAGGCAGCAACTGCCCTCACCTATTCAGCAACGCTTGGCCATGCAACAGCAACAAGGCTGGGGCCAATCACAACTGAGAGCGCCAGCCCTGTAGCAGCCAGCCCCGAATGTGCAACCCTTGGCTATGCCACAGCAACAAGGCTGGGGCCAACCACAGATGAGAGCGCCAGCCCTGCAGCAGCCAGCCCCGAACGTGCAACCCTTGGGCATGCCACAGCAACAAGGCTGGGGCCAACCCCAACTGAGAGTGCCACCCCTGCAGCAGCCAGCCCCGAACGTGCAACCCTTGGCCATGCAACAGCAACAAGGCTGGGGCCAGCAGCAACATCCCCAGTGGGCCCCACAACAGCCTATGATGGCTCCACGTCTCAAAGCAACTTTCGATGGGGACTCAGAGAAGCTAATTTTTTTCCTCAATCAAGTACGTTCTCATTTAAATCGCTGGGCCCACCTCTACCCAGACCCAGGTGCGATGGTCGATGTGATTGCGTCCAACCTAGAGGGAGAGGCATCCGAATGGCTAAACAATGTATACAATGAGCAAGCCCACGAATTAGGCAATCCCCACCTCTTCCTCCTGGGTCTCAGAGAGAGATTTGAGGACCCTTCTACCAGCCTTAGAGCAGGAGGACAAATCCACAAAATAAAGCAAGCCGGTAGACCTGCTCTAGAGTATGTGGGTGAATTCCGCAAGATAGCTGGTCGAATAGAGGGGTGGCCGGAGCAATCCCTAATCCATCTTTTCATTGAGGGGCTAGATGATCACCTCTCCCAGGCCTGCCTCATTCGAGCAGTACCTGATCAGCTACACGAGTGGTACCAGACAGCGGTGAAGCTGGACATTCAACTCACCCGCCGGCAATTCTGGTGGCCCGGACTGAAACGGGATGTGGAAAATTATGTGAAGAGTTGTACCGTATGTGCCACCATGAAAAGAATCCCGGGGAAAACCCCTGGGTTACTGCAGCCAGTGGCAGACCCTTCCCAACCCTGGGAATAAAAATAGCTATGGACTTTATCGTAGACCTACCTGAAAGTAGAGGAAATACTGTCATCTGGACTGTGATAGACCTGTTTTCGAAGCAGGCTCATTTCATCGCCTGCAAAGGACTCCCATCTGCCCAACGACTGACCAAATTGTTCCTGAAACATATCTACCGACTGCACGGCGCCCCTAAGCGAATAATCTCAGACAGGGGGGTGCAGTTCACAGCAAAGTTCTGGAGGAGTTTTCTTAAATTAATTGGGTCATCTCAAGGCTTATCGTCTGCTTTTCATCCAGCCACCAATGGAGCTGCAGAGGCCGCCAACAAAATGGTGGAGCAATATCTCAGATGCTACGTATCCTATCAACAGACTAACTGGACTGACCTCCTCCCTTTTGCAGAGGTGGCGTACAACAATTCTGTGCACAGCAGTACCGGCTACACACTTTTTAGAGTAGCCACAGGCAAAGAGTTCGGTCCAATACCTGAATATCCCCAAGTGCCAACCGCTTCCCAGACACTTGACCAATGGGTGAGGGGATGGGAGGAAGTTTGGAGGAACACTAAATCTGCTTTAAAAAAGACTTTTGAAACCTATAAAAAGCAAGCTGACAAAAAGAGGGCTCCCCAAAGAACATTTCAAGTTGGGGAAAACGTCTATCTGTCAACCAAATATTTACGCCTTAAATTACCTAGCAAGAAGTTAGGACCAAAATTCCTAGGGCCATTCCCTATCGTAAAGGTCATCAATCCGGTCACTGTAAAACTGAAACTTCCTAGACTTCTGGGTAAAATTCACCCTGTTTTCCACAGTAGCTTGTTAAAACCTTATCGGGGCTCCACTATAAGACCTCCCCCAAAGAAAGCACCTGGGCCCCTCGTAGTTGCAGGGAAGACCCATTATGAAGTGAAATGTATTCTTGATTCCAGAATCTTTAAAGGCAAATTGCAGTACTTAGTACAATGGAAAGGATACCCGCTATCTGAAGCCACCTGGGTGAAATCATGCGAGGTGGAAGCCGACAGACTCGTCAAAAGATTTCATGCAAAATATCCCAACAAACCGAAACCTGATCATTAACATATGCTTTTGTTTATATTACAGGATCTGTCGTTTTTGTAAGGGGGGCCGGATGTCAAGGCTGCTAACATCGAATGTTATGCTTGACAATATATATGGATGCAGACATTCACTATTTAACCTGTGTATTACTTTAAGAGCCACTATTAGATAGTATGGGGGGAGGGAGTGAAAGAATGTGCTGAGAACTATTTAACCATAACAATATTTCAGCAGAGCGTCTTCAAAGGAAGAAATGTGAGAAGATAGATAATATGGCGGGAGGGAAAGCTCACACTTTAAACTAATTGGGGAATGTGATTTATGACTTGTCACATGAGGGAGGAGAAAATGCTTAGACACTGTGGGAAGAAGTAGGAGGATTTAGTTTTTGGCTTCACTTTATTCGTACTGAAGTAATGTTGCATAAATAAAGAGTTTTCTGGACAAAAATGTCTCAGATTTCTTTGAAATTGCATCTTCCCTTCGGAACATTACAACTAAGTAAATTACTAATAATATTTTTGTTTCTTAAAATACACACTTTTAATATTGTTTTAAGCAGTGCTAGTGATGCTTTGCAATAGCTGTCTTTGAGAGTTTTCTTGTAAACCACCCTGGATTTCTCTGAAATATTTAATTTTGAATTAGACTTTGATTTAATAAATTAGGCAGAAGAAACAAATGTTTAAATACTTCTAAATCCCACTGACCTACTGCCTCCTAGGTGCATACTGCAGAGAAAATAAGGCATTGCATTTCTAGCCAGCATAGCCACAGGATGATGGGAACTGTGGTCCATGACACCCAAAAGACATTAGTTTGGGTAAGTCTGGATTAAATTATAAAAGAGCAGATGAAGGGAACTAGAAGCGAGAAACACTTTCCACGTCTCCAACAAAATAATTGGGGTGAGGGCAGTTGACTTGGCCTTTTTAATTTCAACTCATGCCAATACCTGTTAACTTCCCATTCAATCCAAAGAGTTCTTTTTTTTTTTAGAAAATTTTATTGGTTTTCTAGTTTTACATTTAAGTATTGGAAAAGCAACGTGGCGGCTGAGTTGGTCAATAATTCAATAACATACAAATATCTTTAGTACAGATCTCAAACTATTACATTAAATGTTTCCCCTCTTTTCCCCTTAGTATTTACTGTCTCATCTTTAAATTAATACAATTCTTATTATATCAATTAAATAAAAAATAACTTTCTTGCATTTATCAATAATTTTTAGTTTATACATATCCTAGTTGTTTTAACATTCAATCTTTTTAGACAATGTCCTGGTTAATTTTTCCCAATTTTTGGTTTCCCATTAATATTTATATTTCACATTTGATTTTTATAATTTCCAAATTTTAAATAACCCCAATTCCCTTTATCACAATTCATCACAAGATCTAATGTTCAGAATACACGTCTTATCTATTTGAGTTCTCACCATCTTACATCAACTAATTAATAATACAATATAATATTCTTATTTTCTGGTAATTTCCAGATATCTTAAATTTAGTAACCAAAATTCCTCCTATTTCAACATTTAATACTTCCTGTCTTTTTCTCTTAATATCTACTATCTCATATTTAAGCTAATAATTCTTATTATTACCGCTAGGTAAAAAAATATTTGTTACATTCATCAATTGATTTTTAGCTTATATATATCTTAATTACCTTTACATTTAACCTTTATAAGCAAATCAATGTTCAAATTTAACTATTAATATTTATACTTCTAAGTTATAAATAACCAAAGTTTTCTTTATCTCATCTCATAACAATATCTAATATTTCAAAGTACATATCTTATCTATTTGGGTATATTCTATTTTAATTCGCACAAGTCAAAACCCCAATTTTCTTGAGTCTTATTCTAGCTTTTTTTCTTTGCCAAATAGTCTTCCATGTCCGTGCTTTAGAGTCATCAAACAAATCTTCCTTTATTGTTATATACCAGGGCTTTTCAACTTGTGGTACGCGTACCACGTGTGGTACATTAACAAGTGGCAGGTGGTACGCAGCCCTGCCTAGCCAAGTGTAGTGGGGGAGGGAAAGAGCCAGCACAGGCAAGGACTTACAGTGAGAGAGTCCTCTGGAGCTGCAGAGTGGCTGGGCAAGACAAAGGCCCCAGGCTCACTTCTTCTCACCCCTCCCCCATGAGAAAGGAGGAGGGGGGTGGAGACCTATAAAAGGAGGCAGTTTGGGCGGGAGAGGGAGAGAGAGAAAAAAGCAGCAGCCTTGGGAGGAGGCGGAGTCAGCTCTAGCTGCACCGAAGGGGAAGAAGGAAGAGGAGGGTGGAGGGGGAGAGGAGAGGAGATCAAATCAAATCAAGCAGGCCGGCCATGAGCTGATTTGCAACTGCTGTGGCAGCCACCTGTGCTGGCAGCAGCAAACGCAAGAAATGCAGTGGGGGAGGGGTCAACCTCCAAGAGGAATGAAAAGCAGCAATGGCTGGAGGTGAGGCATGGAGAAGGGAGGGAGGGAGGGAGATGGAGAATGGAAGGATTTTTATGTGCTTTTGTGACTTTGAAGTTCTGGGATTTGTGCAATGTGGGCTTTGTGTTCTTAAGGAGTGTTTGGCAATTTCTATTTGGCTGATGGCTGATGTCTCGTGTTAGCTTTTATTGCTCTGCTATTGTTAGCTGTACGTTTTGCTGCAAGGGATTTTGAAGTATTTTTCTCCTGAATGGATTTTTCCTGTAGATTCCTTTACTTATGAATGGAGCCATTTGGGGAGGCTGCCTTAGCTGGCAGCCAATACTTACTACATTTTTTTTCCCTTAAGTGCCGGCTGCCGGCTCCTTACTTTCCTTTCTAGCCAGTAGCTAATTCTTAAAGGGGAATGTGCCTTTTTAAGCTAGTTCACTCAGCAGTTTGTCTTTTCTGTTTCTGGAGGCTTTTCCTTGTTTGATGAATATATGGAAGAGAGAAAATATGGGGGGGGTTAAAATTCTTCCTTCAGAAGGAGGTGGGCATGAGAAACAGGGAGGCAGGGAAGGAGGGAGGGAGGGAACTTAGCACTTGGCCACCAGCAGCCCTGCCATTGACTTTGCTTGTCAAAAGGCTGCAAAAGGGGATCACATGACCCTGGGACACTGTGACCATCATAAATATGAATCAGTTGCCAAGTATCCAAATATAAATCACATGACCCTGGGCATGCTGCAATGGTCATAAGTGTGAAAAATGGTCATAAGTCATTTCAGTGCAATTGCAACTTTGAACAGGGTTTTTTTTTGGTCATCACATTTTTGACACCTTGCTAGGTGGTACTCGAATATTGCCATATCCTAAAAGTGGTACAATCGGTGAAAAGGTTGAAAAGCCCTGTTATATAGATTATTTGACGCAGAAAAAACCATCTGGTCACCATTTTTTTGAGAGGACTAACAAATAGTCTCTTTATTTTTCCATCTCGACGTAATGGTCCTGAACTGTTTATCTTCTCTTCAATCTGTTCTTCTTCTTGATCCTCAGGTTCTTTCTGATTTATGTAGAAATTCTTTTATTTTTCCATATTGTCAGTCCCTTTTCTGAGTTTTCCATTGACTGTATTTGTTGATCAGTTGAATCTTCTGTCATAATCTTTAATTGTTCCACCTTTTCTATTGTATTCTGTGTAGTTGATTTTTCAGATGTAATCAAAGTTTGAATTTGTTTATCTGGGCTGACATCTTGTTCTTTTTTATAACCTTTTATTTCATCAGTAGCTGTAAGAATAGTTTGATGAATTGCTTTTAACATAGAGAGAATCTGTTCTTAATCTTCATCCATATTTTCTTAGTAATATATTAGGTTAAAAGCTTTACAATCAGAGAATGCAAAAAAAAAAAAGATTTTGTCACTGAATAAGGAACACAACTGGGTTTCTCTCAAGGTTGCATAAGTCTTATCTATTTGTCTGGGCTGCTGGCCAAGTCTCTTTTTGTTGTTGTTGTTAGTTGCAAAGTCGTGTCCAACCCATCGCGACCCCATGGACAACGTTCCTCCCGGCCTTCCTGTCCTCTACCATCTTCTGGAGTCCATTTAGGCTCACGCCTACTGCTTCAGTGACTCCATCCAGCCACCTCATTCTCTGTCGTCCCCTTCTTCTATTGCCCTCAATCTTTCCCAGCATTAGGCTCTTCTCCAGTGAGTCCTTCCTTCTCATTAGGTGGCCAAAGTACTTGAGTTTCAACTTCAGTATCTGGCCTTCTAAGGAGCAGTCAGGGTTGATCTCCTCTAGGACTGACGGTTTGATCGCCTTGCAGTCCAAGGGACTTGCAGGAGTCTTCTCCAGCACCATAGTTCAAAGGCCTCAATTCTTTTGCGTTCAGCCTTTCTTATGGTCCAACTTTCACAGCCATACATTGCAACTGGGAAAACCATGGCCTTGACTATACGTACTTTTGTGGCAGGGTGATGTCTCTGCTTTTTAGTATGCTGTCTAAATTTGCCATAGCTTTCCTCCCCAGGAGCAAGCGTCTTTTAATTTCTTGGCTGCAGTCCCCATCTGTGGTGATCTTGGAGCCCAGGAAGATAAAATCTGTCACTACCTCCATTTCTTCCCCATCTATTTGCCAGGAATTGAGAGGGCCGGATGCCATGATCTTGGTTTTCTTAATGTTGAGTTTCAAGCCAACTTTTGCACTCTCCTTCTTCACCCGCATCAAGAGGCTCTTTAGTTCCTCTTCACTTTCTGCCATTAGAGTGGTATCATCTGCATATCTTAGGTTGTTGATATTTCTCCCGGCAATCTTAATTCCAACTTTTGATTCATCTAACCCTGCCTTTCTCATGATGTGCTCTGCATATAAGTTAAATAGGCAGGGCGACAGAATACAGCCTTGCCGGACTCCTTTCCCAATTTTGAACCAATCAGTGGTTCCGTGTCCAGTTCTCACTGTTGCTTCTTGACCCGCATATAGGTTTCTCAAGAGACAAATAAGATGGTCTGGTACTCCCATCTCTTTAAGAACTTGCCACAATTTGTTGTGATCCACACAATCAAAGGCTTTAGCATAGTCAATGAAGCAGAAGTAGATGTTTTTCTGGAACTCCCTAGCTTTCTCCATAATCCAGCATATGTTGGCAATTTGATCTCTAGTTCCTCTGCCTCTTGAAATCCTGCCTGTACTTCTGGAAGTTCTCGATCCACATACTGCTGTAGTCTAGCTTGTAGGATTTTCAGCATAACTTTACTTGCATGTGAAATGAGTGCAATGGTGCGATAGTTTGAACATTCTTTGGCATTGCCTTTCTTTGGAATTGGAATGTAAACTAACCTTTTCCAGTCCTGCGGCCACTGTTGAGTTTTCCAAATTTGCTGGCAAATTGAGTGTAGCACTTTTACTGCATCGTCTTTTAAGATTTTGAATAGCTCAGCTGGAATACTGTCACCTCCACTAGCTTTGTTGTTGCTCAGCTTTCCTAAGGCCCATTTCACTTCACATTCTAGAATGTCTGGCTCGAGGTCAGTGACCACCCCATCGTGGTTATCAGGGATGCTAAGCTCGTTCTTGTATAGTTCTTCTGTGTAATTTTGCCACCTCTTCTTAATCTCTTCTGCCTCTGTTAGGTCCCTGCCATTTTGTCCTTTATCATGCCCATCTTTGCATGAAACGTTCCCTTCATATCTCCAATTTTCTTGAAGAGATCTCTGGTTCTCCCTATTCTATTGTTTTCTTCTATTTCTTTGCACTGTTCATTTAAGAGGGCATTCTTATCTCTTCTAGCTATTCTCTGGAATTCTGCATTCAATTGGGTGTATCTTTCTCTTTCTCCCTTGCCTTTTGCTTCCTTTCTTTCCTCAGCTATTTGCAAAGCTTCCTCAGACAGCCATTTTGCTTTCTTGCATTTCTTTTTCTTTGGGATGGTTTTAGTTGCTACCTGTTGTACAATGTTGCGAACCTCCGTCCATAGTTCTTCAGGCACTCTGTCTATCAGATCTAATTCCTTAAATCTATTTGTCACCTCTACTGTATTTCATCAGGGATATGATTTAGTTCATACTTGAGTGGCCTAGCGTTTTTCCCTACTTTCTTCAATTTAAGCCTAAATTTTGCAATGAGAAGCTCATGATCTGAGCCACAGTCAGCTCCTGGTCTTGTTTTTACTGACTGCATAGAGCTTCTCCATCTTTGGCTGCAGAGCACATAGTCAATCTGATTTCTGTGTTGACCGTCTGGTGATGTCCATGTGTAGAGACGTCTCTTGGGTTGTTGGAAAAGAGTATTTGCTATGACCATCGTATTCTCTTGACAAAATTCTATCAGCCTGTGCCCTGCTTCATTTTGTACTCCAAGGCCAAACTTGCCTGTTATTCCGTTTATCTTTTGGCTTCCTACTTTAGCATTCCAATCCCCCATGATTATAAGGACATCATTTTTTGGTGTTGATTCTATAAGGTGCTTGTAGATTCATAGAACTTGTCTAATTTCATCCTCTTCAGCACCAGTGGTTGGGCATGACTTGATTACTGGTGATCTTGAATGTCTTGCCTTGGATTCGCACTGAGATCATTCTGTCATTTTGGGGATTGTATCCCAGTATTGCTTTTCCTACTCTTTTATTGACCATGAAGGCTACTCCATTTCTTCTGAGGGATTCTTGCCCGCAGTAGTATACCTGATGGTCATCTGAATTAAATTCACCCATTCCTGTCCATTTTAGTTCGCTGATTCCTAAGATGTCGATTTTCAGTCTTGTCATCTCTTGTTTGACCACGTCCAGTTTGCCTTGATTCATGGATCTTACGTTCCAGGTTCCTATGGAGAAAAAATCTTTACAGCATCGGACTTTCCTTTCACCACCAGATGCATCCACAGCTGAGCATCCTTTCGGCTTTGGCCCAGTCGCTTCACTCTTTCTGGCACTACTAGTACTAACCCTCTGCTCTTCCCCAGTAGCATATTGGACACTTTCCGACCTGAGGGGCTCATCTTCCAGCGTCATATCTTTTTGCCTTTTAGTACTGTCCATGGGGTTTTCATGGCAAAGATACTGGAGTGGGTTGCCATTTCCTTCTCCAGTGGATCACATTTTGTCAGAACTCTCTGCTATGACCTGTCCGTCTTGGGTAGCCCTGCACGGCATAGCTCATAACTTCATTGAGTTACGCAAGCCCCTTCGCCACAAGGCAGTAATCCATGAAGGAGTATCCTGAAGTACTATATGATTAAGTCTTTAATAGACACAAAGTAAACTTTAACAGATGTATTGAAATACTTAAAAGACCCTTTTGACCTACTTCCAAACCCACTCTTTCACCTCTCTAATGATACTCCAAATTATACCATAACGTTTTATTTAAATTTTGCTCTTTCTTATAACAATGATCTTTTGTTAGAATTTAAATGAATTATATTAATATTATTAGCAATCACTTTCTGGTAGTTTATTGGAATAATGTTCAGTGTTAATGCTATAAAAAAAATTCCATGTAACAAGACCTTAGATTTTGGGGGGGTATAATTTATACACAGATCAGTCTGCTGTACCAGGAACCATCTTCCTTTCAACATATTCATTTTATGAAATAAAAGATAAGATCTTATGCTATTTTGAAGCCTTGTTCCCATTGAAAAACCTTCAAGGGAAGTATTATATAAAGATTTTGAACTAATAAATTACTTGCACTAAATGAAATTACTAGGATTCTTTTCTAAAAGCAAAGGAACACATGATGGAACAGCGTAAGAATGACATATTTTTCCCTTCAAAAATTGAAAACTAATTTGAAACAACAAAAGACACAAGATTCATATAGTGGGTCATGAATGCAAGGTAGAAAGCGCCATGATTTTCACTTTGCAGACAATGTTAATTGCTACAGAAATACTGAATTTGTAGAATGCAATGAAAAATAAAAATCTCTCTCAATGCTCTCTATTTGAAACTGTACAAGCAATAAAATGTATGTTTAGTTTGTGACTGATAGTGTTACTAAAGGTTAAAAAAAGCACAATAGTTATATAACGGTATTAGAAATAAATATAGTTATCCTTGCATAATATTTGCATTAGATAATTAAATATAGAACTGTAACTGTTTATGGTTGTAACAATAAATCATACTTTCCATTTTAATTTTTTGGTTTCATTTTTCATGTATAAGCGCGCACACACACACATATAACATTGTATGCATCTTTGTGTTTTTTTCTTTTTCTGTCATTATTTATAAAGCAATAAAAAGTACTTTAAATTCTATAAACTAGTTCAGAAATAACTTTAAATGTTCCCACATTTTTACATAATAGGCAAAACCTCTGTTCATTAAATATCTGTCAGACGATTTTAAATCTACAAAAGAAGGCTGTTTGGATAGAAAGACATTCTTTTAATCTAGTGGTCTGGACCTTCTGTGTTTATGAGTGGGAGATCTCTTTATAATGAACATGAAAGAACAATGCTTACATAATAAGTCAATCCAGAATCAAATAAATAATAAATGAGGAAGATCAGACAGAAAATGCTATAAAACTTTACACTTTTTAAAAGTTCAAAGGTCTAATTTCTTCTTAAGAGGTCTAATTTCCCCTTAAGAGACTGTAACAAACACATAATTAATGTTGCAGAAAAGCAGTCGAGGGAAAAAACCCAACAATAAATGCCTTCTTTAATGTATTTGGACAATAAGACCCACACAGTATTCTGTAAATGCAATCCTCTCCCTCTGTGCTGGTATTCCCAAATATTAAAAAGAATTTATTGTTACTGTAATTCCCCCTTTTCCCAAGACAAAATGGCTAAAGCATGCCGAAAGCTAAAATTAGAACTCAAAAATAAAACAGTGGCTAAATCAAAGCTAAAGTAAAGTTCTAGTTGGGATTTTGTTAACAATAAGGAAAAGAAAGAAAGAAGTAGTCGAGCAAAGGCAGAACAAATGCTTTTTTTATCTTTGTCCTCCAGATGTCTGGAAAATTTCTCACAAAGACTCCTTCAGGGGTAGGCAACCTTGGCTCTTTTATGACTCGTGGACTTCAACTCCCAGAATTCCTGAGCCAGGAATCCTTATGTGGGCTCCTCTCTGCAGGAATTGATTTCTGCTTCTCACCTCTTGGTTTTCAAATCTTTCCAGTGACTCACCCAAACCTTGAGTGGCAGGCGATCTGTTATCTCTCCACCAATTTGCATTTGTCTGCCAGCCGTTTGTCTGCCAAAATTCATCTTCCCACAGCATGCTGTCTGTTGCTTCCCCCTCTGGGGTATCAGCAGCTGCCGGGTTATATTCAAGCAAACTCCTGTTTCTCATGATAGATTTTCCTCTTGAAACTCTGCCAGCTTCTCTCAAGCCTAGGAGGAAGAAGTGGGGGTATTGCACCCCCAGTTGTTTGAAAAGGATTTAGGTCTTGGCATGATGTCATGGTTCCGACTAAAGAAACACTTCAAAGAACTTCCAGGCATTGTTTATCCTAAAAAGTCTTTATTCTTTATGTGACAGAGTGTCGGCACGGCATGGATGAATGCCAAGATCTGAATTTCCCTTTCTTTGCACATAACATTCCAGGCTATTCCCCTCTCCTATTTTGCAGTCATAAATCACATTTTCCAATCAGCCTGAAGGGCAAAGATTCACTTCCGTTCCATATCCCGCGCATTCCTATCTTTCTCCTCCCCTCCCAGCATCATCTAAATTAACTCTAAAAATACCAGACAGTTCTGCATATCTTGTCAAAGCAATAATATCCAATATTAGCAGCGTTGACATCCGGCCCCCCTTACAAAAAAGGATAGGTCCTGTATGTGAACAAAAGCATATGTCAGGTATTATCTCTTGGTTTGTTGGGGTTTTTCTCATGAAACTTTTTGATGAGTCGGTCAGCCTTCACATCGCTAGATTTCACCCAAGTAGCTTCGGACAGCGAGTACCCCTTCCATTGTACTAGGTACTGCAATTTCCCTTTAAAAATTCTAGAGTCAAGAATACGTTTCACTTCATAGTGAGTCTGACCCGCTACCAGGAGGGGCCCGGGTGCTTTTTTAGGGAGAGGTCTTAAAGTTGAGCCCCGACAAGGTTTTAACAAGCTGCAATGGAAGACAGGGTGAATCCTCCGTAAAAGCCTAGGGAGTTTCAATTCTACTGTGACGGGGTTGATCCTTACTATGGGGAAAGGCCCCAAGAATTTTGGTCCCAATTTCTTGCTGGGCAATTTGAGGCGTAAATATTTAGTTGACAGATAAACCTTTTCCCCAACTTGGAATGTTCTTTGCGGAGCCCTCTTTTTATCAGCCTGCTTTTTATAGGTCTCGGAAGACTTTTTTAACGCAGTTTTTGTGTTTCTCCAAACTTCTTCCCACCCCCTCACCCATTGATCAAGTGTCTGGGAGGCGGAGGGCACCTGAGGGTATTCAGGTATTGGGCTGAACTCTTTTCCTGTGGCTACTCTGAAAGGCGTGTAGCCGGTACTGCTGTGAACAGAATTATTGTACGCCACCTCTGCGAAAGGGAGGAGGTCAGTCCAGTTTGTCTGTTGGTAGGAAACGTAGCATCTGAGATATTGCTCCATTTTTGTTAGCGGATTCTGCAGCCCCATTGGTGGCCAGATGAAAAGCAGATGATAAGCCTTGAGATGATCCAATTAATTTAAGGAAACTCCACCCCCCTGTCCAAAATTATTCGCTTAGGGGCACCATGCAGCCGGTAGAAATGTTTCAGGAACAATTTAGTCAGTCGTTGGGCAGATGGGAGTCCTTTGCAGGCAATGAAATGAGCCTGCTTTGAGAACAGGTCTATCACAGTCCAGATGACAGTATTTCCTCTACTTTCAGGTAGGTCTACTATAAAGTCCATAGCTATTTCTTCCCAGGGTTGAGAAGGGTCTGCCAATGGCTGCAGTAACCCAGGGGTTTTCCCTGGGATTCTTTTCATTGTGGCACATACGGTACAACTCTTTACATAATTTTCCACATCCCGTTTCAGCCCCGGCCACCAAAATTGCTGGCGGATGAGATGTAGAGTTTTCAGATATCCAAAGTGTCCAGCCTGTTTACATCATGGCTGTGTTTGAGAGCATTAAGACGGAGGGCTTCAGGCAAATACAGTTTCCCCCCCTTGTAAGCCAAACCATCCCTGCATGTTAGGGAGGTTTGATTATCTTTGAACCATTGATCAGTGAGGAGCTCTTGTTTTATTTTCTTTACCCCAGGGTCATCAGGATTAGGGACCCTGCGAGGCATGAGTTGAATGGCAGTTTGTGGATTGGAGGTAATTGCCTCATTAACCTCTTCGTGTTCGCTTTTGTACTGGGGCAATCTCGATAGCGCATCAGCTAGGAAGTTTTTTCTTCCCAGTATGTACTTTAGAGTGAAGTTAAAACGGTTAAGGTACTGTGCCCACCGTACTTGCTTTGGGGACAATTTGCAGGGAGTTTTCAGTGCCTCTAGGTTTTTATGATCTGTCCATACTTCAGATGGCATCTTGCTCCCTTCTAGATAGTATCGCCAGTTTAACAGCCCCCACCTAATTGCAAAGGCCTCCTTCTCCCAGATTGCCCATCTCCTCTCGCTTTCAGTAAATTTTTTAGAGGTGTAGGCGCAGGGTTGTAGAACTCCACTTTTGTTCTTCTGCAGTAATACAGCTCCGACTGCCACGTCGCTGGCGTCAGCTTGGATTACAAAGGGTTCCCCTGGGTAGGGGTGCTTTAGGACCGGTTCAGCAGCAAATAGTCTTTTTAAATTCTCAAAAGCTGTTTGACAGCTCATAGTCCATGTAAGTGGCTGGCCCGGTCGCAGTTTTCCTCCTCCTTTGCCTGTTTTGAGTAGTTCTGTAAGGGGTAGGGCAATCTTGGCAAAGGAGGAGATGAATTGACGATAGAGGTTGGCGAAACCTAAAAAGCTCTGAAGCTGTTTGCGAGTCTTTGGGGGCTGCCACTCAATTATAGTTCTCACTTTGGCTGGATCCATTTCAATGCCCTCGTTGGAAATTCTGTAGCCAAGATAATCTAATCGGGTCTGGTGAAATTCACATTTTGACAATTTGCCATAAAGCTTGGCATTCAATAATTTCTTTAACACTTCTCTCACCAGCTTTATGTGATCAGTCATATTTGTGTTGTATATCAGGATATCATCAAGATAAACCAGAACCCCTTTGTACAAGTGATCATGTAGGACCTCATTAATCAACTGCATAAATACGGCTGGGGCCCCCTGTAGTCCAAATGGCATGACTTTGAACTAATAGCTCCCCATGGGGCAGTTGAAGGCAGTTTTCCACTCGTCTCCCTCCTTTATTCTCACCCGGTAATATGCCTCTCTCAGGTCTAATTTAATGAAGACACTCCCCTTAGCCAGATGGGTTAATAAGTCCTTTAAGAGGGGGAGGGGGTATTTGTTTTCCACACTCACAGCGTTGAGACCCTTATAGTCTACGCAGAGACCCATCTTTTTTTTCTTTGAACAACACAGGGGCTCCCACGGTAGATTTTTCCCGTTCAATGAACCCCCTCGCTAGGTTTTTGTCACGTATCGTTGCATCTCTTCCATTTTGAGGGGGGGACATAGCGTACATTCTTGGTCGTGGGAGTTTGGCTCCTGGCACCAGTTCGATAGAGCAGTCATTGGGTCTGTGAGGGGGCAGGGCATCACATTCTTTTTCACTAAATGCCTCTGCTAGGTCCTGGTATTCGTTGGGGATGAGTGGTTCGCCAGTTGGCGGTGAGGCAGCCATGTGCTCATTGGGTGGCCTAAAGTGTCCCGCAACGTCAGTTGAATCAGTGGGAGGCTTAGGCCCTATAGGTAGTCTCACAGTTCTCATTCCTTTCTCCCACCAGATAAATGGCTTCCATTTGTCCAACCAGGCTAATCCTAGGATCACAGCCTCAGTCATTTTTGGGGCCACCAGGAAGCGAATAAACTCCCAGTACTCACCTATTTCTAGGCGTAGGGGCTCAGTTAATTGTGTGACTAGAGTCCCTCCCATCAGGGAGCCATCGGCTTACTCAAACCTCACAGGTTTGGAGAGCTGTTTTGCCCGTATGCCCATTTTCATGGCAAAGGGCAGGCTAATAATGCATCGGGTGCATCCAGAATCGATTAGTACATTTAAGTCTATTTGTGCCCCCGACTTAGGGATTATAAGTTTGGCGGGCAGTGAAAAAGGCGGGATTTGTCGACTCACCATCGGGTCGTTCTCTCCTTCGTCGTCGCTGTCAAAGGAGGGTAGAGCAGGGGCGGGTCCACCCGGAGTCCTCCTGTGTGGGGGGTGTAATCTGTGCAACAGGTTCTTGCGTGACCCGGTTGGATTTTTATCTCGGCTAGCTGGGCAGGTTTCCTTCTTGCTGCTGGTTCCGGTCTGCTCTGTAGTCAGGGGTAGGGGACTGGACAGTTTGCTGCTCGATGTCCCTCCTGTCCACACTTAATTGACGGGCCTGCAGGTGGTCTGGGCCTGGGTCTCTCAGCCATCGCAGTAGTTGGAGGTTTTCGTGGGGGTGATTGTTGTTCGGGTTGCTCTGGCTGCTGCTTGGATTCAGGTGGGGGAGGTTTCTTATAGAGGGCGAGCTGAACGTCTAGCTTCACCACTGCCTGGTACCATTCTTGCAGCTGATCAGGTACTGCTCGATAGAAGCAGGCCTGAGAGAGGTGATCGTCTAATCCCTCAATGAAGTGATGGATTAGGGATTGCTTAGGCCACCCCTCTATTCGACCTGCTATCTTGCGAAATTCTCGCACATACTGCAGGGCAGGCCTGCCGGCTTGTTTTATTTTGTGGATTTGTTCTCTTGCCTTGAGGCCAATGGATGGGTCCTCAAATCTTTCTCTCAGCCCTAGGAGGAAGAGGTGGGGGTCCTCCAATTCTGGGGCTTGCTCATTATATAAATTGTTCAGCCATTCGGATGCTTCTCCCTCTAGGCTGGATGCAATCACATCGACCATGGCCCCTGGGTCTGGGTAGAGATAGGCCCAGCAGTTCAAATGAGAGCGCACTTGGTTGAGGAAAAAAATTCAGCTTCTCTGGGTCCCCATCGAAGGTTGCTCTGAAAGGTGGTGCAATTATAGGCTGTTGATTTATGCCCAGGGGTTGCACGTTCGGGGGCTGGGGCCAATCCCTTTGCTGTGGTCGTTCTCCCACCAGCTGCTCATCTCCTGGCTCCTGCATCACCCCAAGCTGTTGCAAGGCCTCTATTAGCTGTGGCAAGCTCAGAAGTCGCTGACCATCTACCCGCGGGGGATGCCAAACTCCCCATTGCTGCAGAGGCCTCAGACTCTTCAGGGGTGGAGTCCCTGGCAGGGGAAGACAGGGTCTGGAAGGCTGTCTGATCTGCAATGGAAGGGCTGCAGGCTCCTCTGTGCAGGAATTGATTTCTGCTTCTCACCTCTGGGTTTTCAAATCTTTCCAGTGACTCACCCAAACCTTGAGTGGCAGGCGATCTGTTATCTCTCCACCAATTTGCATTTGTCTGCCAGCCGTTTGTCTGCCAAAATTCATCTTCCCACAGCATGCTGTCTATTGCTTTCCCCTCTGGGGTATCAGCAGCTGCCGGGTTATATTCAAGCAAACTCCTGTTTCTCATGATAGATTTTCCTCCTGAAACTCTGCCAGCTTCTCTCAAGCCTAGGAGGAAGAAGTGGGGGTATTGCACCCCCAGTTGTTTGAAAAGGATTTAGGTCTTGGCATGATGTCATGGTTCCGACTAAGGAAACACTTCAAAGAACTTCCAGGCATTGTTTATCCTAAAAAGTCTTTATTCTTTATGTGACAAGAGTGTCGGCACGGCATGGATGAATGCCAAGATCTGAATTTCCCTTTCTTTGCACATAACATTCCAGGCTATTCCCCTCCCCTATTTTGCAGTCATAAATCACATTTTCCAATCAGCCTGAAGGGCAGATTCACTTCCGTTCCATATCCCGCACATTTCTATCTTTCTCCTCCCCTCCCAGCATCATCTAAATTAACTCTAAAAATACCAGACAGTTCTGCATATCTTGTCAAAGCAATAATATCCAATATTAGCAGCGTTGACATGGGTTTTACAAATCCACATTTTCACCCAGCTTTTGGGGGGGGGGGCTGAATTGATGTAGGAATAATACTGAATAAAAACTAAATAAATAAAATAAGCTCTCTCATTTTCTATTTTGTCAAAACTACATACAGTATAACCAGCCATGATGCAAGTAACTACAAAACTTGCTAGATTCCCAGATCTATCTCCTTTTAACAGGTAGTTTGTGACAGATTATAACTTTAGAGGTGTAGGTGCAATATTTTCTAAAATATTTGCATATGACAGAAGTATCATATCAGCTAAAACCACAGCAACCTTTGCAAAGAATCCCTCCCCCAAAAAAATTCCAACACGAACGAGATTAAAAAAAAACTCATACTGTTTAATGTATTTTGTTGTCCAAACATGTTTCTAAAAATTGTGTTTTGCAACTGCTCCTAAATGTTAAGAAGTGACATATTCCAAAAGAAAATTGTGGAAATACTCTGTCATCTTGAAACTACAGCAAGAAATGACGTATTTCAGTCCATGCTAATGAATGGAAATACGCCAAAAGGAGAATTCTTGCAGAAGAAAAAAGGTGCCCCAAATGGATAAATATGATTCATCATTTTAGTTGCAATGGCATTAATTCTTGGCTACTTATATCATATTCTGTAAGGACCTACTGCTGAAAAAGTATATTGGAGTTAGGTGACTAATAAATCTGAATAAATAAAAATAGTTGTCCAGAAATTGCAAAATGGATCAGCCAGGTTGATAATTGCTGCAACATTTGGAATAAAACAATCATCTAGTTTTTAAGATTAATTAACTTAATTTGGCATACAAAATATTGATTGAATAATTTGCTGACTAAACTCTAGAAAGTCATTGTTCAATTGATATCAAAGGTGAGGAACTTGCAGGTGTTATTACGGCACCTGGATTTTTAACTGTTATGGCTCCTAGCATCCAACAGTTGGTTACACTGATTGAAGCTGCTGGAAAAGATAATTCAGCAATACTTAGAGGAATAATTATTCTGCTTTCTTGCAGTCCTCAAGAGCTGTATGGACTAGCACAGGACATATACAAATGGATGGAGAAGCCTATGAAATAATGATAATCTTTAATAATAGTGTCTCCATGGATAGCAAAAATAGAGTTGGATATAAAATAAAAAGCAAAGCCAAAAATAGAAAAAAAGCAAAAATACTAAAGATGTTAAAAACTATTTTAAGAGGGAGGTTAGAAGCATGTGACAGCTAAATATATTCTTATAATCCCTTCTTCAATCTGATGCAAACTGGACATACTGAACTAAAAGTCCTACATTCTCAGATAGGCTGGCCAATAGCCAGCAGCAAATATAGAAATCTTGGGTTGGGAAAATCTAGCTTAGAAGGAAGCAGCCAAATTCTTAGAAAATTTTAAGTAATGTAATTTGGCTGTTGCTAATAATGATAAAACTTGAATCATTCATCAGATAT
>JALGBA010003877.1:647500-686898 GCA_023970755.1 Azemiops feae | reverse complement strand
ATTGCAGGAGGGAGAAGATGCAAGGCTGTCTCGTGCCCACCTCCCCCCCCCACTTAGAGGAAGAAGGAAAGCCCGGGGAAGTCAGCTGCTGTGGGCAAGCACCAGGCTGAGTCTCGGTTCTTCAAATCGTGACCTACAGAAATACTTTCTTTGCAATAGAAGCAACGGATCGTCAAGGAGAGAAAGAACCTGGAACTAAGGAGACATTTCCTATCAGTTAGAACAATTAACCAGTGGAACTGCTTGCTACCAGACGTTGTAAGGGCTTCATCAGTGGAGGTTCTCAAGAAGAGACTGGACAGTTATTTGTCTGAAGTGGTCTAGGGCAGGGGTAGGCAACCTTGGCTCTTTTATGACTGGTGGACTTCAACTCCCAGAATTCCCCAGCCAGCATGGGGGAACTAGGGCCCCTTCATGACTCGTGGACTTCAACTCCCAGAATTCCCCAGCCAGCATGGGGGAACTAGGGTCCCTTCATGACTTGTGGACTTCAACTCCCAGAATTCCCCAGCCAGCATGGGGGAACTATGGCTCCCTTGATGACTTCTGGACTTCAACTCCCAGAATTCCTCAGCCAGCATGGGGGAACTATGGCCCCTTCATGACTCGTGGACTTCAACTCCCAGAATTCCTGAGCCAGCCTGGCTCAGCTTGGAAACCTCCCTTTCCCCTCAGCGTGGCTGGCTCAGGAATTCTGGGAGTTGAAGTCCACCAGTCATAAAAGAGCCAAGGTTGCCTACCCCTGGACTAGGGTCTCCTGCTTGGGCAGGGGGGGTTGGACTAGATGACCTCCAAGGTCCCTTCCAACTCTGTTATTCTGACGTGAGCGATAATTTGCTCTGCAGACGAAAAAGGGAAATCATAGCAATTGCCACAACTTCACTCTGCTTGAACAGAGCTGGTAACCTTTGAGATGGTAGCGCTTATATAAATCCTTCGTAAGGCCACACTTGGAATACGGCATCCAGTTTTGGTCACCGCGATGTAAAAAAGATGTTGAGACTGTGGAAAGAGTGCAGAGAAGAGCAAGAAAGATGATTAGGAGGCTAGAGGCTAAAATAATATGAAGACCGGTTGCTGGAATTGGGTGTGTCTAGTCTAGTATAAAGAAGGACTAGGGGGGACATGGTAGCATCTTCCAATATTTGAGGGGCTGCCACAGAAGAAGAAAACAACTAATCAAGGAGAGAAGCAACCTAGAACTAAGGAGGAATTTCTTACAGTGAGGACAATCAACCAGTGGAACAGCTTGCCTCCAGAAGTTTTGGGTGCTCCATCACTGGAGGCTTTTAAGAAGAGACTGGGCAGTCACTTGTCTGAAATGGTGTAGGGTCTCCTGCTTGAGAAGGGGGCAGGACTAGAAGACCTCCAAGGTCCCTTCCAACTCTGTTATTCTATTAATCAGTGGAACGACCTGCCTCCAGAAGTTGTGGGTGCTCCATCACTGGAAGTTTTTAAGAGGAGATTGCACAACCATTCCTTTGAAATGGTATAGGGTCACCTGCTCAAGAACGGTTGGACTAGAAGACCTCGAAGGCCCCTTCCAACTCCGTTATCCTGTCTCGGGTGTGTGTGTGTGTGTGTGTGTATGCCTGCATCCTTTTTGATCTTCACCCCTGCCCCCCTTCTCACCCCACAGATTGTGCCACCTCCCCTTCCACCATGCCCCACATCATAGAGATCTTCCCAGGACAGCCTGGGGGATCTTCTCCAGATTCTTCCTCCTCCTTCCCTTCTTTCTCGTGATCATCTCCTCTGTTTGCTCTGGATCTCTGTGCCAGTCGGGCGGTGCCACGCCCGGGCAAAGTTCACCAGCCTGCCTTCCTCTGGCTTCCGGGGATGGCAACGGCCGGAACGCAACGGTTCTGCCCCTTTTCCCACTTGACTTGCAACCCTTTGTTTAATGACAGTTTGAAATTGGCCGCTACCGTATAAGGCTCTGAAAAAGGTGACTTATGACCGTTTTTCACACTTACGACCGTTGCCGCCACCGGTCACGTGTGGTCAAAATTCAGAAGCTTGGCAGTCTAGTTCAAATGGATGGATTGACCAAAATTGAGCCCAAAGTTTCTGTTGTTAAGTGAGACAGTTCTCAAAATGAGTCTCGCCCCCCACTTTACGACTTTTCTTCCCACGGTTAAGTGAATCACTGCAGGTGTGAAGTCAAGTCACACGGTCGTTAAGCGAATCTGGCTTTCCCCGTTGACTTTGCTGGTCAGAAGGCCGCCCAAGGGGATCACGTGACCTCCTGGGACGCTGCGACTGTCATAAGTGTGAGTCATGTCGCCAAGCGTCCGAAGTTTGATCACGTGACCCTGGGGATGCCCCAACGGTCGTTGAGTGTGAAAAATAATATACAGTAATTCATTTTTTTCAGTGCCATTGTGACTTTGAATGGTCACTAAAGAAATGGTTGTAAGTCAAGGACTGCTTGTCTGAGATGGTATAGATTCTCCTGCCTCAGCAGGGGGTTGGACTAGAAGACCTCCAAGGTCCCTTCCAGATTCTATTCTATTCTGTTCTGTTTTGTTCTGTTCTAGTCCTTTTTTCTATTCTATTCTATTCTATTCTATTCTATTCTATTCTATTCTATTCTATTCTATTCTATTCTATTCTATTCTATTCTATTCTATTCTATTCTATTCTATTCTAGTTTTATTCTATTCTAGTTTTATTCTATTTCTGTTCTTTTCTATTTCTATTTATGTCCTGTCCTGTCATGTTCTATTCCTATTCCTATTCCTATTCCATTCTGTTTGGGGTTCCTTCTCAAACCTCTCTTGCATTCCCCGGGTTGCTTTTAGGGGGTCCCCAAATCCCAGTGCTGGCGGTGGGATTCATCCTCAGTTTTAACCAGGTTGCCTTTGAATCCACGAGATGCCCTGCTGGAATTGGGGTCCTCTCTCTCTCCTTCTGGGGAGGAATCTGCTGAGAGGTTTTCCTGATTTAGAGCCGGGGGTCTCCCCTCCCTTATCCCCTCCCCACCACCTGTGGCTTTGTGAAGACAGAGAAGCTGCCTCTGTTATCACACCAGGGCCCCCAGCCAAAGAGGGTGGACGGGGGGGGGGCATCTCTAGGGCAACCAGCTCCGGCCAATCCATGCTGATCCTTCAGAGCAAAGCCCCCCCCTTCCCACCCCCAGTTCCGGAGAAAGGTCAGTTTAGCTATTTGTTCTGGGGCCGCAGCTGTTTGACTCATTCTTGGCTGACTTTGGGCTGACTACGGTTGTTTCGGCTTCTTTTGGCTCAAACTTCGAGAACTGGGTTGGAGGCGTCTTCCAAGGGGGGGTGGGGGGTGGGGGGGGGAAGAGGGCCAGCTGGCAGGCGCCTTTCCTTGCTTGGCTGCCCCCCTCCAGCACAGCTGAGAATCCAGAGCAACTGGGGGTCTGGCTAAGCCCCCCCTTGAAGAGTGGGAGAAAGGGAGAAGGTTCAAGGACAGATGTTGTATGCAGAGGGTCTTCCACCTCTGGAGCTGCAACTTGCCCTCTTGGCTTGTAAAAGAGAGTCTCTCCTCCTTCACACCTTCATGCAGCTGTGCAAGGCCAGATCTTGAGAAGCAGATCTCCTTTCCTTGATCTCCTGGAGACTGCAAAGGAAGAGAGTTCCCCGCCCGTTTTATATGGCTCTGAACAAGACTGGGCCAACCTGTCCTCATGCTTCCTGGTCCTTCTCCACCAGATGGTCACAGCCACCTCCAGTTCTCTTTCTCCCTCCCTCCCTCCCCTTCCCTCCCCTCACCTCTCTCCCTCTCCTCCTCTCTCCTCCTACTGTCTCCCTCTCTATTCCTTACTCTCCCCTCTCTATCCCCCTCTTTCTCCTACTCTCTCCCTCTCTCTCCCATTCTCTCTCCTCTCCCTCCCTCTTTCCCCCCCTCGCTCTTCCCCTTACCTCCCGCTCTCTCCTCTTCTCCTCTCCTCTCCATCTCCCTCTCTCCCCTATCCCTCCCCTCTCTCCTCTCCCCCCCCTCTCTCCCTCCCTCCCTTCTCCCTCTCTCCTTCTCTCCCTCCCTCCCTCCCTCTCCCTCTCTCTCCCTCTCTCCCTCTCTCCCTCTCCCTCTTGTAGAACCTTCTTCTGCAAAAGAGGGTTCTGCATTATGTCTTCTAAGATATCTTGAGTTTCTCTCTGTGCAATAAAATAGAAATAAGAACAGGATAGGATAGGATAGGATAGGATAGGGACAGGACAGAAGAGAAGAGAAGAGAAGCTAGAAGGGACCTTGGAGGTCTTCCAGTCCAGCCCCCTGCTCAAGCAGGAGACCCTCTACCGTTTCAGACAGGTGACCGTCTGAGGGAGCACCCACGAAGCAGACGTCCATCAGAGCAACGTCTTCCCCCTTCAGGGCTGGCTTTGAGGGTCTCCCATGGAGGAATCTGAGCCATGGAAGACCGCAGTTGTGGGTCCTACCTGAACATGAATTAAATCGACCTGGATGATGGCGGCCACCTGGGTTGCTGGCTCCACCCGTCCGCCTGGAATTCCAGCCTTTGTTTTGGGTACGGAAAGTTATATCTCGTTATACGGCAGCTTACAGCCAGAGCTGAGCCGAACCTTTCTGTCGCTAAGCAAGACAATGAAGAGAATTCCGCCCCACTTCACCACCTTTCTTGCCGCCGTCGTTAAGGGAATCACTGCTGATGTTAGGAGGTCGCAAAAGGGGATCACGTGACCCTCGGACACCGCGACCGTCGTAACTGCGAGCCAGTTTCCAAGCGTCCGAATTTGGATCAGGGGACCACAGAGATGCTGCAACGGTCTTGAGTGCGTTAAACCGACATAAGTCGCTTTTTTCCGTGCCGATGGTAACTTCAAACCGTCACTAATTTGAGGACTAGCTGCGTGCTGGCTGGGGAATTCTGGGAGTTGAAGTCCACAAGTCTTGAAGTGGCCAAGGGTGGACACCCCTTGTTGTAGAGTCAGGAGGCTTTTGGGATGGAAGTTGTGTGTCTTTTGTCTCCCTGTTGTAGGATTCTGCTTATGTCCCAAAGGTGCTTTTTCTTCACGAACGAGGCAAGTGGGCTTTCTTGTTTTTCTTTGAAGACGTTTCGCTTCTCCTCCCAGAGGCTTCTTCCGCTCTGACTATTTCTCTCATGGCCTTGCTTCCTGGACTTTTGGAAAATCAGGGGGTCTCTGAAGGGGCCAGGGGGGGAAGAGAGAAGACCCTCCGAAAGGGCTTGGCCAGACAGCTTCCAAAAAGCATCTGGAAAGGAAGTCCCCGCACATCTGGCAACGTCCTTTGCAAGTTTGCAGAAGGAACCTAAAATCTGGGTGGGGGAAGAGCAGACCACAAAGGCTTCCTTTGTTGAACAACATCCCCACCTGGCATCCATGGCAAATCTCAAACCCCCCTCCCCCAAAGCAGCCATTTCTCCTCCCTCTTGGTCTCTTGATATAGGTGCAGGAAGTCCCTGACTTACAACATTTAGTGACCATTGAAAAAGCACTGAAAAAAGAATCAAGATCACAGGAAATGCTAATAGCACTTTACAAGGCCTTGTTGAGGCCACACCTGGAATACGGCATCCAGTTTTGGTCACCACGATGTAAAAAAGATGTTGAGACTCTAGAAAGAGTGCAGAGAAGAGCAACAAAAATGATCAGGGGACTGGAGGCTAAAACATATAAGGAAAGGTTGCTGGAATTGGGTATGTCTAAGAGAAGGACGTGGGGGGACATGATAGCAGCGTTCCAGTATCTCAGGGGCTGCCCCAAAGAAGAGGCAGTCAAGCTATTCTCCAAAGCACCTGAGGGCAGGACAAGAAGCAACGGATGGAAACTCATCAAGGAGAAAAGCAACCTGGAACTAAGGAGAAACTTCCTGACAGTTAGAACAATTAACCAGTGGAACAATCTGCCTCCAGGAGCGGTGAATGCTCCAACACTGGAAGTTTTTAAGAAGAGACTGGACAGCCATTTGTCTGAAATGGTGTAGGCCCTATACCATTTCAGACAAATGGCTGTCCAGTCTCTTCTTAAAAACCTCCAGTGATGGAGCACCCACAACTTCAGGTGGCAGGTTGTTCCACTGGTTAATTGTTCTGTCAGGAAACCTCTCCTTAGTTCTAGGTTTGTTAGCTCTAGAAGTTACTCCCTAGGTTTGGTGAGGGACTCGGCACACCCTTCCTGGAGGAACCAAATCTTTTCTGCTTTTTCTCCCCAGTGTGCCGAGATTTTGCCGTCCGGGAGGATCACACACTGGCCCACAGCCTGCAGGAACAGGAAAGTAAGTTACGTCAGAGAAACCCTGTTGGATCCTGTCCTTGTTCACACAAGGTGCCTTTTGTGCTAGTCTTCCCTGCTTCCGGTTCTGCTCGATTGGATTTTAATTGAAATTTTATTAATCCAATTGGGTGGCTCCTGGCATTTCTCTTTATTGAGATGTATGGTATGTACTTTGCTTGTTTATCAGTTCCATAGAATAGAATAGAATAGAATAGAATAGAATAGAATAGAATAGAATAGAATAGAATAGAATAGAATGGAATGGAATATGGAATATGGAATATGGAATATGGAATATGGAATATGGAATATAGAATATAGAATATAGAATATAGAATAGAATAGAATAGAATAGAATAGAATAGAATAGAATAGAATAGAATAGAATAGAATAGGAGAGAATAGGAGAGAAGAGTAGAGTAGAATAGAACAGAACAGAGTAGAATAGAATAGAATAGAATAGAATAGAATAGAATAGAATAAGAAATAGAATAAGAAATAGAATAGAATAAGAAACAGAATAGAATAGAATGAATTAGAATTAATAGAAATAGAAATAATAGAAATAGAAATAATAGAAATAGAAATAATAGAAATAAAAATAAAAATAATAGAAATAGAATAGAATCTGAAAGGGACCTTGGAGGTCTTCTAGTCCAACCCCCTGCTCAGGCAGAAAACCTTACACCATTTCAGACAAATGGCTGTCCAGTCTCTTAATTCCCTGCTTCCCGTCTCCTTCCAGTCGAGCACCACTTGGCCACCAACATCCAGCGCAACCGCCTGGTCAAGCATGACCTACAAATGGCCAAACAGCTGCAAGAGGAAGAAGACCGGAAAGCTCGCACTCGTCTCCAGAAGCAGCACAAGAACCTGTGAGTGGGGGCTGCAGTGGGGGTCCTGGCACTTTCCTCCAGGTTTTGAGGGGAGGGGACGATTGGAGAATCACAGCCAGGGACTCGACTCTCTGCACTGAACAATGGGGACGACCAGGAGACGGGGGGGCTATTTTTATTTGTTTATTTTACTTAGAAAATTTATATTGCCGCCTGTTTGCACAGGGCGACTCCAGGCGGCTTACACGGATATAAAAACGCCATATAAAAAGTAACAAGAAGAAAAATAATAAAATAATGAAGTAATAACTCTCCCCGCTCCCCCACCCCAGCGACAACACACATTCACACTAGCCATTTAGTGGGCTCCATTCCGCTCTGGATTCCCCAGGCCTGCTGGCAGCACCAGGTGTCAGAGCGTCTTATTGCGCAAGATAACCCAGGAGTAAACACAGTAAACAGTGGTCTATAGTAAATGGTGGTTTATCTTACACTATCTACAATATCATACACCAGGAACAGCATACACACACGTGCTAATACAGCAGGATCCAACACACCACAGTTACGGCAGGAAACGGAAGAGAGAGAACACATCAGCAGAGCCTTCCCTTTATACAAAGGCTCTTAAAGAGACACAGACCCTGCTGAGTCATTCTCATCATTCCATTACATCTTACATCTTACATTACATAAGCTGGTTAGCTGTTAAGTCAATACCTTGAGCCCAGGTCGTCAGCACACTGAAGTATCCCCCTTGTGACACACAAAATCCCCTCAAATTTTGGCTAGAAATGGGCAGGGTGGGTGTCGTCCTGTTTGAGTTGGGAAACTCGCAAAGTTAAAATAGGTTTTCTCCAATAGAGAAGAGCAACTAAGATGATTAAAGGCATACGAAGAACGGTCGCAGGACTTGGGTTTGGCCAGTCTGGAGAAAAGGACTGCGGGGGGGGGGGACACACATGATAGCAGCATTCCAGTTTTTGAGGGGCTGCCACAAACAGGAGGGGGTCAACCCTAGGGCCCCTCCCCTTTTAATTCCATGCACGGGGCTGGAAAAAGAGACCCGTGGGCCTGCTGTCATTGGGAATGTAATTAATGTCATGTCATTTAATGTAATTTGAGCCGTGTCAAGTGTTAGACAAAGGGAAAAACTGGGTATAAATTGAACAGTAAAATAAATATAATGAAGTCATCTCCCGGCATGGAAAGATCAATGCAGGATCTGGCAGCTATTAAAAAAAAAAAAAAAAGGCAAATTCCACATTTTGGAAATGTCGTAATGCCTTATGTTTTGGGGTGCAGTTCTGAATGCTGCCTTTGGAAAAGGATGTAAGGAACTGGGAGGAACTGCAGAAAAGGCAAGCAAACCATCCCAGAAGACCAGGCTGGGATGTTTGGGGGGAAGGATTGAGCGTGTCAAGTCACGCACGGCTGGGCCTGGGGGACGCTTTCTGCTCATGATCTCAGCCAGCCAACTTCTCAGGCTGACCGGTATTTTCACCCAGAGCCAAATAGGTCGTGTAACCCTCCGCAAAGGCAGACAGGACCTGGGTGAGTCTCTGGCCTGGATCACAGAAGCTGGCTTGCTGCTCCCAGACAGGCCAGGTTGAGGCAACAGATGTCTGCGTCAGCCATCTAGGTGCATCCCGGCTTTATAGCCGGAGGCCCTGCAAAGTGGCGAACTGGAAGAAGATCAAGCGACTTGCCTTTCATTAAGAAAATTAACATGGCCATTAGTCAGGATTCTTTCAGTCTGAACTAATGAAGGGATAAACTCTTGACTTCCAAAGCTCTCTTCTGCTCCTCCTAAAGCAGACCGAGCAGATGTTGGATGTGGGTTCCTGGGTCTTCGGAGAGAAAGGAGGTGGGGCTGGTTCTTCCCCGTCTCTTTCGGTTCCTTCTCCGTTTCCTTTCTCCTCCTCCTCCTCCTCCATCCCTTCTCCTCCTTCTCCTTCTCTTCCATCCCTCCTCCTCCTCCTTCCTCCCCTCCTCCTTCTCCATCCCTTCTCCTCCTCTCCTTCCTCCACTCCTTCCCTCTTTCTCCTTCTCCTTCTCCTCCTTCTCCTCCTCTCTTCTCTTCCATCCCTCCTCCTCCTCTTCCTCCCCTCCTCCATCCCATCCCTTCTCCTCCTTCTCCTTCTCTTCTTCTCTATCCGTCTCATCCCTTCCTCCTCTTTCCATTCCTTCCTCTCCTTCCTCCCCTCCTCCGTCTCCATCCTTCTTCTTTCTCCTTCTCTTCCATCCCTCTTCCTCCTCCTCCATCACTTTTCTACTACTCTCCTTTTCCACGATTTTTCCTCTCCTCACCATTTTTCCTTCCTTCCTTCCTTCCTTCCTTCCTTCCTTCCTTCCTTCCTTCCTTCCTTCCTTCCTTCCTTCCTTCCTTCCTTCCTTCCTTCCTTCCTTCCTTCTCCTCTCCCACCGTCATTTCTCCTTCTCCTCAAGAGATGCCGCCATAAAACATTCCATGCCATAAAAATCCCACGTGGTCAAGAACCAAGCAGCCCCCTCCCACCGCTCTCCGTTCCTGACCTAATCCATGGTCCAGGTCTTGAGCCAAGGCCGAGAGCGGCTGCTGTGGCCTGCCAGAAGGACCAGCCCCACCCTCTGACGCGGCCACCTGCCTCGCGTGACCCTCAAGCAGGGGGTCTGGCTGCTGGGCGGCTGGGCTCAGCCCCCAAGCTTAGATCTGCATGCAGACGAGGCCGAGGAATTACGGCCTGGCTTATCGGGAGAGCCCTCCGCCCTCGCTCTGCCCGGCCTGGAGGCCGTTTCATGTCGTTCAGGGAGGGTGAGGGTCCTTTCAGACTGGGCTCATGGATCCAGGAGCCTCTGCTTCTCCGGGCAACAGTCGCCCGTTCAGTGGCCCTGGCTCTCCTGGTCCAGGACTGGCCAAGCGGCAGCATCCTGAACTTCAGGATGTGCTGAATGTGCTTGGATGGAAGGCGGACAAAGAGGGAAGCCGCAGGTACCCCCAAAAACAGGATGCGTGAAAATTAGATCACGGGGAGTCCTTAACTTACAACAGTTTATTTAGTCAGTGACTGTTTGAAGTCACAACGGCACTGGAAAAAGTGACTTACGACCATTTTTCACACTTAACGACCGTTGCAGAATCCCCGTGGTCACCTGATTGAAATTCAGGCAACTGGCATGTACTTATGACGGTTGCAGTGTCCCGAGGTCAGGTGATCCCCTTTTGTGACCTTCTGACAAGCAAAGTCAATGGGGGAGGGCAGATTCACATAACAACCTTGTTACTAACTTAACTGCAGTGACTCATTTAACCACAGTGGCCAGAAAGGTGTAAGAAGGGGGCAAAATTCACTTAACGACTGTCTTGCTTAGCAGCAGAAATTTTGGGCTCCGTTGTGGTCGTAAGTTAAGGATCAGACTTTCTGTTGGGAAAGTGCCTGCCAGGCTGGAAGGAGGAGTCAAGCGAGGATCTAGCTTGGAATCATTGCGCAGCTGCAAGCAGCATAAGCTTGACCTCCCCCGAGGTCCACAAAGCCTTAATCTGCTCATTTCCAGCAGAAGACAAACAGTCTGGGAGGATTCTTGTAACAGAGGCGATAAACAATAAAGTTTCTGAATTTGCTACTCACAAGTAGCTCTGACTGCTTGCATCTGACACGTTGCCGCTTCTTGTCCCCCGGAAGAGGTTGCACACAGCAACTTCCAACATGCTTAGCCTTGTCCTCTGGGGAGGATGGGGGGGCTTTCTAAAGCGGGGCTTCCAGACCACAAAAGATTTAGTAGCAGGACATGAATGCAGAGCCTTGATTGATTGATTGATATAGATCACATTTCTATAGTGTCCATTTCTTACATCAGGGCTATCCAACCGTGGCCACTTCAAGACTTGTGGACTTCAACTCCCAGAATTCCCCAGCCAGCAGCCCACTAACTTCTCCCAAACTGAACAGAGAAGCCAGCAAGGAAAGGTCAAGGGTTGGACTAGAAGACCTCCAAGGTCCCTTCCAGCCCTAGGATTCTATGATCTTGGGCAGGGGTTTGGACTTGAAGACCTCCAAGGTCCTTCCAGCCCTATATTTCTATGA
The DNA here is from genome assembly GCA_023970755.1 of Azemiops feae. Classification (NCBI taxonomy): domain Eukaryota; kingdom Metazoa; phylum Chordata; class Lepidosauria; order Squamata; family Viperidae; genus Azemiops; species Azemiops feae. Next base: position 675,780 of record JALGBA010003877.1, on the reverse strand, counting down.
TCTTGGGCAGAGGGTTGGACTAGAAGACCTCCAAGGTCCCTTCCAGCCCTAGGATTCTGTGATCTTGGGCAGAGGGTTGGATTAGCAGACCTCCAAGGTCCCTTCCAGCCCTATATTTCTATGATCTTGGGCAGGGGGTTGTATTAGAAAGACCTCCAAGGTCCCTTCCAGCCCTAGGATGTTATGATCTGGGGAATTCTGGGAGTTGAAGTCCACAAGTCTTAAAGTGGACAAGGTTGGACACTCCTATGGTCTCTTAAGATGATTCTTGCCCCAGAGCTGTCTTTCTCACCTGGAAGGCCTTGCCCTCGGCTCCCGTCCCCTGCTCGACTCTTTCTCCCTGCCTCCCACCCACTCACCAAGACCCTCCGGTGTTTTCAGGGAACGGCAAGACTGCGAGATCGCCCAGGAAATCCAGGTCAAGCTGGTCATCGAAGCGGAACAGCAGCGTCGTCAGGAAGAGGGTGACGAGGTAACTTCCCCCTTCGGCGTGGAGACGAAGGCCGTTTCTCTCCCCGAGGGGGCAGAAACGGCTCCCCACCTTTTGCCACCCAAGTAGACCTGCCTGCAAAGGTGCACAGGTGGCCCTCGACTTACAACCGTTCATTTAGTGACCGTTCGAAGTTCCAACAGGACGGGAAAAAGGAACCTGTGACCGTTTTTCACACTTATGACCGTTGCAGCGTCCCCATCAAAATTCAGACGCTTGGCGGCTACTGACTCATATTTATGACGGTCGCAGTGTCCCTGAGGGTTCACGTGATCCCGTTTTGCGACCTCCTGAACAAGCCAAGCCAGAATTCACTTAACAACCGTGTCGCTTGCTGAACAACTGCAGGGATTCAGTTTATCCACTCTGGCAAGAAAGCTGGTAAAATGGGGCAACGCTCAACTGAACTGAACTTAACTTAGCAATGGAAATTTTGTGGTCGTAGGTTGAGGGCTACCTGCGGAGAGAAGACCTCCAGGTGGGGGAGGGGGGGAAGTCTAAGGGAGGCCTAGAGGGGGCTGGTAGGGTCCTCTTGGAGGACCTATAAGCAGAACAGGACAACAGAGTCAGAGGGGGCCTTAGAGGTGGTCTAGTCTGACTCCAGGAAGAAAAACACCGGGATACAGCCGGGTTTCAGCCAAGCCTGGTGGGAGGAGACCCCTTCACACGTGTTCTTCGTTTCAGGACATTGCCCGGATTCTGCAGCAGAAGGAACTGCAGGAGGAGAAGAGGAGGAAGAAGCCGCCCCCGGACCCCCTGCGGCTGGGCGCTTCCGAGGAAGGCTTCCCCCCGGAGAACAGAGGTGAGCGGAGGGGCTGCCCCTCTGCCCCCCCCTTCTCCCCCCCCCCGGGTTGCTTTTTCTGCCTTAATCTCTGTAAGGGGAATGATTTGGGCGTCGTGATTAAGACGGTGAGTCCTTGGGCCAGCCAGCCCTTCCCTCTCGGCCCCAGGAAGAAGGCAAGGGCTTCTGGAAATGGGCTCAAGAGACAGGGCTGGTCCATCTTGATGCCAGGAGTCAAGGCTGACTCAAAAGCAGCAACACAGACACACACAAATACACACAAACAGATATATACACATACATCCCTCAGACCTTGGCAAGTGCCCAGAGGTCCTTCAAGCTGCAATCCCGGAGGCCAAAGTAGATTCAGAATTACAGAATAATCACATAGAAGGGACCTTGGAGGTCTGCTAGTCCAGCCCCCTGCCCAAGATCACAGAAACCTAGGGCTGGAAGGGACCTTGGAGGTCTTCTGGTCCAGCCCCCTGCCCAAGATCATAGAAACCTAGGGCTGGAAGGGACCTTGGAGGTCTTCTAGTCCAACCCTCTGTCCAAGATCACAGAAACCTAGGGCTGGAAGGGACCTTGGAGGTCTTCTAGTCCAACCCTCTGTCCAAGATCATAGAATCATAAAAACATGCAAATGACTGTCTGGAAGGATTCCAAGATTCAAAGCCAGACTTTTCCCTGCTGGCTTCTCTGTTCAGTTTGGGAGAGGTTAGTGGGCTGCTGGCTGGGGAATTCTGGGAGTTGAAGTCCAGAAGTCTTAAAGGGGCCAAGGTTGAGGACCCCCTTGCCTTAGACCCCGCCTGGTGGCCAAGAAGGATGCCGGACTCCGCTTGGAAACGAATAAAGGCCACCAATGCCAGCTGGGCTGTGCTTCCTGCCAATCTCCAATGAAAGCCCGCCCCTCCGCCGCTTGATGATTATCGCTGCTGCAGAATGGAAATCATCTCCCGGATTGTGATTGATGGGCTGGCTCTCCTCTTCTTCCTCCTCCTCCTCCTCCTCCTCCTTGAAGGGCTGATGTGATCAAAGGAACTTCCAGAGCTGGGATTTAATGAACTCGGGTGGGGAATTCGCTCGGATGCTGCTTGGCCTGGTTTCTTCAGCCGCCGGCCTCTTCTTTGTGACTGTGCAACACGCTCTGCTTTTCCTCACTTAGGACACTGCAACCGTCATAAGTACATGCCAGTGGCCTCCTCCTCCTCCTCCCTTCCTCCTCCCCCTCCTGCCCTCCTCCTCCCCTCCTTCTCCCTTCCTCCTCCCCCTCCTCTCCTGTCCTGTCCTCTTTATTCCTCTCCTCTCCTCTCCTCTCCTAGAAAGGGTGCCAAAGCAGGGACCAAATGAAATCCGAAGGCCAAAAAATTAAAACATTTCAAACATTATTTTAAAAAATTAAATTGAATGGTCGCCTTGTCCTGTGGCGAGTTGCCCACGGTGGGCTGTCTCCTGGCAGGCAAGGAAGGGGCACCACTTAAGTGGAGATGGAGGGGGGTCCTGGGTTTCATTCTCCACTGACGGGAAGCCAATGGAGAAGGGACGGGGGTCTGGCTCTCGGGGTCTGGGGGTCCTGCAGGAGCTTTGCTTACTTGCATGCCTTCCCTGCCCCTCCAAGCTTTCTCCCCCCTAGCTCTCCATCCCCCTCCCCCCCTCTGCTGTGTAGCCCTACACCTGCCATTAACCCAGGTCACTAACTCTCCCCCCTTGTCTGTCTTGCCCCTTCGTCGTCGCTCAGACCCCTTGTCCGGCAGTCCCCGCGAGCCGGGTCCCAAACTCCCTAGACCGGGCAGCGCGGATGGGCAGCCCCCCCAAATGAGGGAGCCTCGGGGGGGCCCTCCTCTGCTTTCAGAAGGTCTCGACCTGGAGACTTGGGAGAGTTCCTCAGAAACGAGAAAGGCCAAGGAAGGCCGGAGGAAGGACCGGGAGAAACAGCGGGAGAGGAAGAAAGACGGGCACGGGAGACCCCCTCCTCACGAGGGTCCTCCAGGTGTGGAGATGGAGGAGGAGGAGGAAGATGAAGACGGAGCCCGCAGTCGCCCCAACTGGAGCCAGGACAAAACTCGGGGGCCACGTCTGCTGGTCTGGGATGCCGAACCGCCCCGGACCGGTCGAGGCGGCAGGGATCCAAAGAGGCCTCAGAGCCACGAGAGACCCCCACGGACGCCCCCTCCTCTGACGGACCGGGAAGAGGAATGGAGGAGCGGGCATCGCAGCCGTGGGCCCCGAGGGCAGGGGGAACGGGGGCCGACCCCCAACGGGAGAGAGAGGCCGGCGGAAAGACGGTACGGCCAGAGCCGGTCCCCCAATCCGGACCGTCGTGGGCTGCCACCCCAGGAGGACCGTAGCCCCCCGCGGCCCCCTGCCCACCATCACGCCAGGCACCAGGACCCGGAGGCTGCCCCCCGCCACCAGCCCAGGAGGGAGGATGGAGAAAGGGAGCCCCGGGGGGCTCGGGCCTCCCCCACCTGCCACCGCAGGGAGGGCAGGGACGGGGAAGCCAGGCGCCCCCGGAATCCAGGTAACGGGGCCGTGGCCCAAGGGGTCTTGGGGCTCGATTCTGGGTCTCCCGGGTTTCGCCTTTCCCCACTGGGCCAAAAGGGTGCCGGCTGCCAGTCGAGGAATCCTGAACCCTCCAGGAAGGGAGGAATGCACTAAAATTGCCAGTGGGGAGGAAGGTGGGGTGGAGTTGTTGTTTTTTTCTTACAGAATAGCAGCCTCTGAATTTGCTCTAGCACAGAACTGCTCCTGCTCCAGGTGAGACAGAGGCTCCCTGGGCTTCCACCACAAGGAATGTTTGGGAGTTTGGACTCTGTCTGAGCCTGGAAGCCGAGGCAATCCCTCCGTGGCCCATAAGCAGGCCCTGGTGCAGCTTTTAGTTCATTGTGCGGTCCTGGATGCTCTCTGAGCTGGGTGGTTCTCTTGCAGACATTTCATCACCCAACTAGGGAACATCATCAGAGCTAGAAGGGAGGGGGGGTTTGCAGAGAGGAGGAAGAGGAGGACTGTGGGGTCCTTGGGGCCCTCTGAGTTTGGTGGTTTTCTTGCAGACATTGCATGACCCAACTAGGCAACATCATCAATGGAGTTGAGGAGGAGGAGGAGGAGGAGGAAGACTGAGGGGTCCTTGGGGCTCTCTGAGTTTGGTGGTTTTCTTGCAGACATTTCATTACCCAGCTAGGGAATAACATCACTGTTAGAAGGGAGTGGGGTTTGTGGAAGGGAGGAGAAGAAGAAAGGAGGATTAGAGTCATTAACCATAAAATTCTTTCTTGGGGGTTGTGACAGTTCCAGGTGTGTTTCATAAATAAGAAAATAACAGAGTTGGAAGGGACCCTGGAGGTCTTCCAACAGAGTTGGAAGGGACCCTGGGGTCCTGGGTGCTCTCTGAGCTGGGTGGTTTTCTTGGAGACGTTTCATGACCCAACTAGGGAACATCATCAGGGCTAGAAGGAAAGGAGGGAGGGAGGGAGGAAGGAAGGCAGGCAGGCAGGCAATGGTGGGGTCCTTGGTGCTCTCTGAGCTCAGCTGTTTTCTTGGAGACGTTTCATGACCCAACTAGGGAACATCATCAGTGCTAGAAGGAAAGGAGGGAGGGAAGGAAGGAAGGAAGGAAGGAAGGAAGGAAGGAAGGAAGGAAGGAAGGAAGGAAGGAAGGAAGGCAGGCAATGGTGGGGTCCTTGGTGCTCTCTGAGCCCAGCTGTTTTCTTCTAGTCCAACCCCCTGCTCAAGCAGGAGACCCTATACCATTTCAGACAAACGGCTGTCCAGCATCCACAACCTCTTGGAGACAAGTCGTTCAACTGATTAATTGTTCTCACTGTCCGGAAATTTCTCCTTACTTTTAAGTAGGTTCTGAGATGGTTGACCGTTGTCCATCAAGAGCTTAATGGCCTTGAGCTCCTAACAAAAAGTGCCAATCTCTGTGGTCCCTGAAGCCGAACACCAGCATGGGTGGCCACCATCCTTTCTTCTGCCCGGGCTTCACAATTTAATGATCTGATGGTTTAATGCAGCATAATAACGATTTGGGGGCTCTCCAAGGAAGGAGAAGGCAGCAGATGGTCTTCATCCTGTCCCAAACTGGGCGAGGTGCTGGTGGTGGCTGCCGGATCTCTGCTTGGGTGGGGAGAAGCACGGAGACTTGTCTCCTTTCCAGATCTGAGACTCCAGGCTCTGGCTTGTGGCAGATGAATCCCAGATGGGGCCGGCCCCTTCCCTCTTTGTTCCCAGGAAATCTTTAAACAAACTCTCTGGATGTCGCATCTGGAGAATTGATGCAGTTCCCAGCTTTTGTTCTCCTTCCAATTCGGTGACGTTTGCAAGGATGTGTCTTGTCAGGTTTGCAATGCCCCCCCCCTCCGTAGGCCTATAAATAGGCCCTCCCCGCCTCTTCCTCTGGGTAGGGCGCCTCTCTGGGTCCTCGCCAAGGGAGGTGGGCGTCACAGGGAAGTGGTCCCGCTCTGTAATGTCGGAGTTCTTCCCCAGAGAAGCTCCTCAGTGGAGGCAGCTGGGCTGCTCACGCCTTCTGCTCAGCAGAGGCTGTGGTGTGCTCAGCTGCTGCACCACAGGGGCGCCAGGGGCTTCAGGGGGGAAGGGCCTGCTTCCCCCGGAGATGGTCTGTCCAGGGGTCTTCTCTGTGCTGCTGGCTGGCCAGGACAGAGCTGGTGCGCAAGAGAAGGGCGGAAGGTTTCTCTGCCGGGGTCCTGCTCAAAGATCCCTGGACAGAAGAGAAGGAGGGGGTCCTGGGTGCTCTCTGAGCTCGGCTGTTTTCTTGGAGACGTTTCATGACCCAACTAGGGAACATCATCAGGGCTAGAAGGAAAGGAGGGAAGGAGGGAAGGAAGGAAGGAAGGAAGGAAGGCAATGGTGGGGTCCTTGGTGCTCTCTGAGCCCAGCTGTTTTCTTGGAGACGTTTCATGACCCAACTAGGTAACATCATCAGTGCTAGAAGGGAGGGAGAGAGGAAGGAAGGGAGGGAGGGAGGGAGGGAGGGAGGAGATGGTGGGGTCCTGGGTGCTCTCTGAGCTGGATTGTTTTCTTGGAGACATTTCATTACCCAACTAGGGAACATCATCAGGGCTAGAAGGAAAGGAGGGAGGGAGGAAGGAAGGAAGGAAGGAAGGAAAGAGAAAGAAAGAAAGGAAGGAAGGAAGGAAAGAGAAAGAAAGAAGGGATGCAGGAAATGGTGGGGTCCTTGGTGCTCTCTGAGCTGAGTTGTTTTCTTGCAGACATTTCATTACCCATCTAGGTAACATCACCTTTGGGACAACCATGACCGGGATGACTCAGAGTCTCCATGGACATTTGGAGATGTAGTGATTTTGGGGCGTGTGTGTGTGTGTGTGTGCGCAAAGCAACTCAGACCAGAAACTCAAAGGGACACCAAGTTAAGTCCTGGGGGATTCTGGAGCTGCGGAGGTGGATGTCAAAGAAGCCGGCACTGCTTGGCATCAGTGGAACCAGGCGCTGCCTTGTCCAGCTCAGCCCCCCAAAATCCCCTGCCTGGCATCCTGATCACCATTTGCAAAATTAAGTGCCAACCAACCGGATACATAAAGTCCTCAACTTACAGCTGTTCATTTAGTGACCATTTAAATCAGGGGTCTTCAAACTTGGCCCTTTTATGACTTGTGGACTTCAACTCCCAGAATTCCTCAGCCAGCCTCCATTTTGTTTGTTAGATTTAAGACAGGGGTCTTCAAACTTGGCCCTTTTATGACTTGTGGACTTCAACTCCCAGAATTCCTCAGCCAGGCAGGCGTGCCTGGCTGAGGAATTCTGGGAGTTGAAATCCACGAGTCATGAAGGGGCCAAGTTTGAAGACCCCTGATTTAAAATTACAACAGCACTGAAAAAAATCCCTCACGACCATTTTTCACAGTTAACGACGGCTGCAAGCATCCCCCAGGGTCACGTGATCCAAATTCAGCTGCTTGGGAACCGGCTCCTATTTATGACGGTCACAGCCTCCCGGGGTCCCCTGGTCCCTTTTTTTGTGACCTTCCAAAAAGCAAAGTCCACGGGGGAAAGCCGGATTCACTTAACAACCTTGTGTCCTAACTTAACAACTGCAGTGATTCACTTAACAGCAATGGCAAGGAAGGTCGTAAAATGGGGCCAAACTCACTGAACGGCTGTCTCGCCTAGCAACAGAAGCTTTGAACTCCACTGCGGTCGTAAGCTGAGGACTGACTGAAAATAGAAAGCAGCCAGTGTTTCCCTGAGGCTCTTCTGCTTTTAACTCTGTTTTTAATCTTTGCTGGAAATGAGGCCTTTCCCTTCCTGTCTTGCAGGGGCAAAACCTCGGGGGTCCAAAGAAGACCCCTTCGCCAGACCCCGCTCAGGGGCTTCCCGTGACCCCGAGGCCTACGATGCCGAGATTGCCTGGAAGTTACAGGAGGAGGAACTGCTGGTGAGCAGGGCCAAACTCTGCCCTTATGGAGCTGCAGGGGGGGGGAAACCCTGAGACCCCCACCCCATCCAGTTTTCCCATTTTCAGCTGCTTTGGTGCCCTGCTTTGATTTTGATCCATGGTTCATGACCGGAAGCAAAACAGCCTCCCGGTGATGGGGAGGGGTCTCCTCTGGGAGTTGAAGGGGGTGAGGGGTGCAGGGCCTGATCGAAAGAGTGGGAAAAGGGGTTTTGTGTGTCCCCAAACAGAATTTTCCAAACATTGGAGACCAAGGGGTCTGTTTTGTGTTTTTTTTTAAAACATGTAATTGTATTCTATTCAAGAAGAAATTCAAATACAAAACTCCCCAAAACACACACAAAAGATAATCAAGCAAAGAAAATAAAAATAAAACAGACGATATGTTAAACAAAAAAGCGCATTAAAAAACACAAACACACGTATTGTCCCCCGTAGTTAAATACTGATGAATATATTACAACAATATTAGTTAGGACACAGGCCCCAAACAAGTTTTTAAACTTCTAACTCTGCAAATTATTCACCTGTCCCCTGTCTTACTATATGGATAACAAAATACTTAACGGGTAAAGCATAAAAAAAAAACCCACAGAAAAACAAGATTAAAGTTTCAAAAGTTTGTTAGCAAACTATTACTGTGTACAACTCATAGAAAATTTACTGCAGCTTCTTCGCTATCCTAAATCAAGTGCAGGGCCTAAACCCCGCTTTGTAGATCAGTAGGGTGGGAAAGGGGTGTGTGTGTGTGTGGTCCCAAAGCAGAATTTTCCAGATGTTGGAGATTTCCTGGTGGAGTCACAGTGAGTTGGAGGGAGCCAGAAGCAGAGGGGAGGGTGTTTGAAGCATCCCATTTGGGGAGGTGGGGAGAAAGAGTGCAAGAGTGAAGAGGGGTTCAGAGGTCTGCAGGAAACAGTTCCCCAATCTTCTCTCTTTAAAGTTTCTCTCTTTTTTCTTTGTCTTTTTAGGCCAGCCAGGTGGACAGGAGGGCTGCACAAGTTGCTCAAGATGAGGTAGGTGCCCGCAAGGACAGGTGAACAACAGAATAACAGAGTTGCAAGCAACGTGGAGGTACCTTAGTACCTCAATACAGAATAGAGTTGGGAGGGACCTTGGAGGTCTTCTAGTCCAGCCCCCTGCTCAAGCAGGACACCCTATAGCATCCCAATCAAATGGCTGTCCAGTTTCTTAAAATCTCCTGTGATGGAGCACCCACAACTTCTGGAGGCAAGTTGTTCCACTGGTTCTTTTTGTCCTCACTGTCAGGAAATTTCCTGACGGGGAGAACAATCAACCAGCGGAACGGCTTGCCACTAGAAGTTGTGGGTGCTCCAACACTGGTTGGAGGTTGGACAGCCATTTGTGTGAAATGGTACAGCTTCTCCTGCTTGAGCAGGGGGTTGGACTAGAAGACCTCCAAGGTCCCTCCCAGCTCCTATTCTGATCGCATAGCTTGCCTTCAGAAGTTGCGGCTGTTCCATCACTGGAGGCCTTCAAGAAGAGACTGGACAGCCACTTGTCTGGAATGGTACGGGGGTCTCCTGCCTGAGTAGGGGGCTGGACTAGAAGACCTCCAAGGTCCCTTCCAGCTCTTCTGTTATTCTGCCGTTCTGAAACTGAGTAAATCAGAGGTGTGAGCTCAAAAAAGGGGATAACTTGTTGGACGGACTCTTTCCCGCAGGAAATAGCCCGGCTGCTGATGGCAGAGGAGAAGAAGGCTTACAAGAAAGCAAAGGAACGGGAAAAGAAGAGGCAGGATCCCGACTGGAAGGTGGGCCAGGATTCAGTCTGGGAAGACCTTGGCGTCTTCTGGAAAGGAAAAGGGGAGGGGGAGGACATACCGATCCCCTGCACAAGAATTCTGCTTTTCAATAGAAGAAAATCTTTGTAGCTCAGCATTGAACTTTGGGGTCCTTGGTGCTCTCTGAGCTGGGGGTAGTTTGCAGATGTTTCATGACTCAACTAGGTAACAGCATCAGTGCCAGAAGGGAGGGAGGTTTTCAAGGAGGAGGGGAGGAGGAGGAGGAGGAAGACTATGGGGTCCTTGGGTGCTCTCTGAGCTGGGGATGTTTTGCAGATGTTTCATAACCCAACTAGGTAACAGCATCAGTGCCAGAAGGGAGGGAGGTTTTCAAGGAGGAGGGGAGGAGGAGGAGGAGGATGAGGAAGACTATGGGGTCCTTGGTGCTCTCTGAGCTGGGGATGTTTTGCAGATGTTTCATGACTCAACTAGGTAACAGCATCAGTGCCAGAAGGGAGGGAGGTTTTCAAGGAGGAGGGGAGGAGGAGGAGGAGGAGGAGGAGGAGGAGGAAGACTATGGGATCCTTGGTGCTCTCTGAGCTGGGGGTGTTTTGCAGATGTTTCATAACCCAACTAGGTAACAGCATCACTGCTAGAAGGGAGTGGAATTTGCTCTCTGTTTTTGAATTACGAATTCATAAACAACTATGAATTATGCTTTCATAGACCATCTATTTCTAATTCCCATCATCTTTGGAAAGCATGCCGAAATTTCAAATTATTCAGGACGGGGGCAGGTTGAGGAAGGCTTGAGTTTGAGATTTTCTGTGGTTATATCCTGACCTTTTCTTTGATAATCCTTTTTTAAATGATGATTAAATCAGTAGGTTTGGGTTCCATTCCTCATTGCTGATAACAGTTGGGAGGCCCTAAAATTTCATTCAGGAGGTTTATAGTATGTTTAGATGTGTGTCATGTATGTGTTTCACTTTGAGAGCGGGCAACTAAATTTCATTTTTGATGTGTGCTGTTGTGCCCACAGTAAAAAAAATGACAATAAAGGTTATCTTATCTTATCTAATCATCCCACCTCTTATCCCAAATTAAGATTGGCCTTGGGCAATTTTATTTATTAAATTTATAGGTCCTTCCCCTATTTATTAAATTTATAGGTCCTTCCCCCCTCCCATCTCACACTCACCAGACTCTCAATTCTTAAATATATGGTGGGCTGTTTTTTCCCCATAACTGATGTCAGGGAATAGAGACGGAGAAGCCGAAAGGGAAAATGTCCATCTCTAATTCAGATTTACTGAAAAGCTTGCAAGGACATTTCCTGCTGGGCTTCTAAGTTCTCACCCTCTTCACTTCCAGTCACACCTACAAAGCAAGAATAGGTTTATTTTCCCTCCTGTCACCTCCCAGTGCTTCCCATTGAAGCCCAGTTCCACCTGGGTCCACACCTTTGCTCTGAAATTGTCCTTGCCTTAATTTACGGGCTGCGCTCCCTGTCTTGCACTCCGGTTGTGGCTTCACAGACACACAACCTGAAGGTTGATCCTCGCTTAGCTTTTTCTTCTACGTCCAGCAGGAGCCCCCTGAGTCGGTGTGCGGCCGGACAAGGGAAGGACACGACCCTCATCGAGGCAGGGGCGAGAAGCCCACACGGTAAAATGCTTTGGAGTCCAGGACTCTGCGCACTGGGAGGGAAATGTGCATTTTGCGGGAGGACGTTTTGGGGTTAGAAATGGTAGAGAACATAAACCAGGTACTTATTATCATATGTGGTGGACATGTGTTAAAGCAGGGGTCTTCAAACTTGGCCCTTTTATGACTCGTGGACTTCAACTCCCAGAATTCCTCAGCCAGCCATGCTGAGGGGAAAGGGAGAGGTTTCCAAGCTGAGCCATGCTGGCTCAGGAATTCTGGGAGTTGAAGTCCACGAGTCATGAAGGGGCCATAGTTCCCCCCTGCTGGCTCAGGAATTCTGGGAGTTGAAGTCCACGAGTCATGAAGGGGCCATAGTTCCCCCACGCTGGCTCAGGAATTCTGGGAGTTGAAGTCCACAAGTCATGAAGGGGCCATAGTTCCCCCATGCTGGCTGAGGAATACTGGGAGTTGAAGTCCGCAAGTCATGAAGAGGCCATAGTTCCCCCATGCTGGCTGAGGAATTCTGGGAGTTGAAGTCCACAAGTCATCAAGGGGGCCATAGTTTCCCCATGCTGGCTGAGGAATTCTGGGAGTTGAAGTCCGCAAGTCATAAAAGAGCCAAGGTTGCCTACCCCTGATATAGGTAGTCCTCAAATTACAACCACAATTGAGCACCAAAAATTATGTTGCTAAGTGAGACAATTGTTAAGTGAGCTTTGCCCCATTTTACGACCTTCCTTCCCACAGTTGCTAAGTGAATCACTAAGTTAGCAACACGGTTGTTAAGTGAATCCGCTTTGCCCGTTGACTTTGCTTGTCGGAAGGTCGCAAAAGGGGGACACCTGACCCCCCCAGGACACTGTGACCGTCATAAATGTGAGTCAGTTTGCCAAGCGGCTGAATTTTGGTCACGTGGCCGTGGGGATGCTGCAAGGGTCCTAAGTGTGACAAACGGTCCTAAGTCGCTTTTTCAGGGCCGTTGCAACTTCAGACAGCCACTAAATGAACTGTTGTAAGTCGGGAACTACCTGTATCCAGCTCAAAATCAACAACTTCTTGTCAACAACTGTGGTGCTGACCCCTTCTGCCTTCTCCCCACCAGAGCCGGTCCACCCTCGGCCAAGGACTTGGAGCCTGCCACTGGCCTTACGCATCAGCATAACGTGGCACATCCGATATCCAGACCGGAATCAGCTCATAAAGGTGAGACGTGGCCTCTTGTTTTATAGGACAGATTATAGAATAAGTTCAATCAGAATAGAGCTGGAAGGGACCTTGGAGGTCTTCTAGTCCAACTCCCTGCTCGAGCAGGAGATCCTGTACCATCTCAGACAAGTGGCTGTCCAGTCTCTTCTTAAAAACCTCCAGTGATGGAGCACCCACAACTTCTGGAGGCAAGGAGTTCCACTGGTTAATTGTTTTCACTGTCAGGAAATTTCTCCTTAGTTCCAGGTTGCTTCTCTCTTTGGTCAGTTTCCATCTGTTGCTTCTTGTCCTGCCTTCGGGCGCTTTGGAAAATAAGTTGGCCTCCTCTTCCTTGTGGCAGCCCCTCAAATACTGGAACGCTGCTATCATGTCCCCCTAGTCCTTATCTTCATTGTACTAGAAGACATATCCAAATCCCGCAGTCGTTCTTCATATATTTTAGTCTCCAGGCCTTTGATCATCTTAGTTGCTCTTCTCTGCACTTTTTCCAAAGTCTCGACATCTTTTTTGTAACGGGGGGGCCAACACTGGATGCAGGATTCCAGGTCTGGCCTTACTAAGGCTTTGTAAGATAATAAAGAATATTCTTTATTGGCCAAGTGTGATTGGACACACAAGGAATTTGTCTCCGGTGCAGAAGCTCTCAGTGTACAGGACCTACAAGCAATGAAGTCATAAATCATAAGATACAACCAGCAAAGTGATAGTCCATAAGATAGGAGTAGGTAACAGGAAAGATGAGAAAGTTTATAATAATACCACAGCCCTACTACGTGGGTAAATGTCCTTAGACATAATAATAATAATAATAATAATAATAATAATAATAATAATAATAATAATAATAATAATAATAATAATAATAATAATAATAATAATATAATAATAATAATAATAAAAAAGTTGGAAGGGACCTTGGAGGTCATCGAGTCCAACCCCCTGCTCAGGCAGGAAACCCTGCACCATTTCGGACAAATAGCTGTCCAGTCTCTTCTTAAAAACCTCCAGTGTTGGAGCATTCACAGCTTCTGGAGGCAAGGAGTTCCACTGGTTAATTGTTCTCACTGTCAGGAAGTTTCTCCTTGAATTAGGTGTTCAGCAAAGTGAGGGCAGGAGGGAAAAAACTGTCCTTGGGTCTAGTTCTTTTGGCCTGCCATGCTCCCTAGCGCCATCTGGAGGAGAGGAGCTGAAACAGTTTATGTCCAGGATGTGAGGGATCTGCAGAGATCTTCTCAGCCCTCCTTCTGACCTGCGCAATAGACGGGTCCTCAGCGGAAGGCAGGCTGGTTGCAGTTGTTCTCTTTCTGCAGTCCTGACTATCCATTGGAGTCCGCACTTGTCCTGTGTGGTTGCTGTGCCAAACCAGACGGTTGTGGAGGTGCAAATGACGGACTCGGCGGTTCCTCCGTAGAACCGGATCAGCTGCTCCGTGGGCAGCCTGAGCCTCCCGAGTTGGTGCAGGAAGAACATTCTCCGTGGTGCCTTTTTGATGATGGTTCTAAGGTCAGGGGTCCATTCCAAGGCCTGGGAGGTTATAGAACCCCAAAACCTGAAGGTCTCTACCACTTTACAAGGCCTTGGTAAGGCCACACTTGGAATCCTGCATCCAGTTTTGGTCACCACGATGTAAAAAAGATGTTGAGACTTTAGAAAGAGTACACAGAAGAGCAACAAAGATGATTAGGGGACTGGAGGTTAAAACATACAAGGAAAGGTTGATGGAATTGGGTATGTCTAGTTTAATGAAGAGAAGGACGAGGGGTGACAGGATAGCAGCGTTCCAATATCTCGGGCTGCCACAGAGAAGAGGGAGTCAAGCTATTCTCCAAAGCGCCTGAGGGCAGGACAAGAAGCAACGGATGGAAACTAATCAAGGAGAGAAGCAACCTGGAACTAAGGAGAAACTTCCTGACAGTGAGGACAATTAACCAGTGGAACAACCTGCCTCCAGAAGCGGTGAATGCTCCAACACTGGAAGTTTTTAAGAAGAGACTGGACAGCCATTTGTCCGAAATGATATAAGGTTTCCTGCCTGAGCAGTGGGTTGGATTAGATGATCTCCAAGGTCCCTTCCAACTTTATTATTATTATTATTATTATTATTATTATTATTATTATTATTATTATTATTATTATTATTGTTGTTGTTGTTGTTGTTGTTGTTGTTGTTATTAATTATTATTTATCTAAACTAGACCTCAACTTTCAACAGTTCATTTAGTGACCATTCAAGGTTACAACGGCGCTGAGAAAAATGACCTAGGACACTTTTTCACACTTACAACCATTGTAGCGTGCCCACGGTCACCTGATCAGGATTCAGACTCTTGGCCACTGACTCATATTTATGACGGTTGCAGTGTCCCGGGATCCCCTTTTATGGCCTTCTGACAAGCAAAGTCAGTGGAATTGGGGAAGCCAGATTCATTTAACACCAGTGTCATTAACTTAACAACTTGCAGTGACTCGCTTAACGATTGTGGCAAGAAAGGTTGTAAAATGGGGCAAAATCTACTTAATGCCTTGTTTAGCGACATAATTTTTGGGCTCCATTGTGGTTGTGAGTCAAGGACTACCTGTATAACAGCGTGTGGCTCCCAAGTTACACAGGTAGCCCTCGGGTTACAACCACAATGGAGCCCCAAATTTATGTTGCTAAGTGAAACATTCGTTAAGCGAGTTTGGTCCCATTTTATGACGTTCCTTGCCAGAGTTGTTAAGCGAATCATTGTAGTTAAGTGAGTAACATGGTTGTTAAGTCAATCTGGCTTCCCCCTTTGACTTTGCTTGTCAGAAAGTTGCAAAAGCGGATCACAAGACTCCAGGACGCTCTGACCGTCATAAATGTGAGTCGGTTGCCAAGCGTCTTAATTTTGTTCACGTGAGCCAGGGAGAGGCTGCAAAGTTCGTAAGTGAAAAACAACAGCCTTAAGTCTGGAAAACGGATCACATTTTTCCAGACGTTGTAACTTTGAACGTTCATTAAGTGAACTGTTGTAAGTCAAGGTCTAGCAGCTGTACTTGATTTTTAGTAAAAAAAAAAAAAAGAAAGAAAAGAAAAGAAAAAAGCACATTAAATATACGCCTTGCCCAGAACGGGATAACGTTCCTCCAGCCTCTCTTTCAAGACAGGGTTGAAGAGCTGGAGGACGCTGCTCTAGGCTTCATAAGGAGAGAGTGGACAGCCCTTTGGCTGGAATGGTATAGAGGTTCTCCTGCTTGAGCAGGGGGGGCTGGACTAGAAGACCTCTAAGGTCCCTTCTAGATTCCATTCTATTCTGTTCTGTTCTATTTATAATTCTATTCTATTCTATTCTATTCTATTCTATTCTATTCTATTCTATTCTATTCTATTCTATTCCATTCCATTCCATTCCACTCCACTCCACTCCACTCCACTCCACTCCACTCCATATTTTCTATTCTATTCCATTCCACTCCACTCCACTCCATATTTTCTATTCCATTCTATTCTATTCTATTCTATTCTATTCTATTCTATTCTATTCTATTCTATTCTATTCTATTCCATTCCACTCCACTCCACTCCACTCCACTCCACTCCACTCCACTCCACTCCACTCCATATTTTCTATTCCATTCCACTCCACTCCACTCTATTCCATTCCATATTTTCTATTCTATTCTATTCTATTCTATTCTATTCTATTCTATTCTATTCTATTCTATTCTATTCTATTCTTATTCCTATTCCTATTCCTATTCCTATTCCTATTCCTATTCCTATTCCTATTCCTATTCCTATTCCTATTCCTATTCCTGTTCTATTCCTGTTCTGTTCTGTTCTGTTCTGTTGTTCTGTTCTGTTCTGTTCTGTTCTGTTCTGTTCTGTTCTGTTCTGTTCTATTCTATTCTTGTTCCTGTTCCTGTTCCTGTTCCTGTTCTGTTCTGTTCTGTTGTTCTGTTCTATTCTATTCTATTGTGAGGCACAGATAGGAAGTGCAGCAAAATTACCAGCCTTAATTTGATTTTGCTTGGTTGATTTCATATTTCTTTTCTTTTCTTCTTTGTTCACAGGTCACCACTATAAGCAGTAGGAGAAAGCCACCCTCGACTTTTCTTTCCATAGATACTGACTTTCCAGTGTAGCCGGCTTTATTGCATTTCTTCCAAGAGAGTTCCTGACGTCCCGTCGTTCTCCAAGGAGGTCACTTCCTTCCCAGCAGGAAAACGTCCACGGACAGTTCCTCCTCCTTCAGCCTGTTGTAGGGCGATGTTCTCCTTGTCTCTGAGCTCTCTCTCTCTCTCTCTGTCAGGCTGGGCAGTTAAGTCTAGCCTTTAGGCAATTCTGCACCCCACCTGCACCCCGAGAACCTCTTTCGAGCTTCCAGACCTGGCTTTGTGTCCATAGCACAAGAGTAGGAAGGTGGTCAGGTGGACACCAGAGGAAGAAGGCCCAGGGAAGGGTGGAATCAGACAGCCAGGAAGTTGGTGGTCTTCACGTCAGGAAGCTTCCATAGGAGAGATGTTCAGGTGGCTAGGATTAGGGTCCTGTAGTCAGATTGGGTCAGTGTGTCTCTGGAGTGGACCAATCTCAAACTTCTGGAGATGTTTCTCCAAGCATGTCTTTCCCCTGGAATTCCGAGCGCTATTGCTTCTCTTGAGAAAGGAAGACTTCCAGAAATGAAAGAGAGATATCCATGTCCTGTTCTGGGAAGGAAAAATGGATTTTTTCCCCCAGGAAACACTGACAAACATTTTAGGAGGGACCCAACAGGGTGTTTTTTTTTACATTTTAGGTTATCCCTTTCTTTTTCCCCCCAAACGTTTCCTGAAGGACAGGAACGACATGAGGTGACTTCTTGAGTTTTTTTTTTATCTATATATATTTCCATTGACTCATAAACACATAGGTCAGAAACATCATTTGGGATAAATAATGATTACTCAGGTCTGTTTTATTTTATTTTTATTTTTAGGGTTAGTTTTTAACAACCAGAGAAGGAGCACAGAAGTTAGGCCCCATCTTCAAATGCTGCAAAGGAGGCCTTGAGGGCCCTCAACCAACTTCTTTCAACCCCCACAAGACGCTTCACCTGGTTCCCAAAATTTTTGATGTTCAATTTGTAATAATCTTTTACGGGTCTTGCAAAATACAGGGTGTCGTGTAGGGACCAAGCGTGCTGGATTCACACAGCACATTTAAGCCACAAGAGAAGACAAGCAAGATTTAAAAAAAAAAACCCAGTTTAGCAAATTGGGTCAATGTGGATTTCTTTTTACTGACCTGGTTAAAAGGGATGTGTCAATCTAGGCCAGAGGTCTTCAAACTTGGCCCTTTTATGACTTGTGGACTTCAACTCCCAGAATTCCTCAGCCAGGCACGCTGGCTGAGGAATTCTGGGAGTTGAAGTCCACAAGTCATGAAGGGGCCATAGTTCCCCCATGCTGGCTGAGGAATTCTGGAAGTTGAAGTCCGCAAGTCATGAAGGGGCCAAGTTTGAAGACCCCTGATCTAAGCCATGGATGAGTATTGCCAGATCAGTCTGTCTCAGTCTCAACAACTTGAAGATGACTGGACTTCAACTCCCAGAATTCCTCAGCCAGCATTGCTGCCTGGGGAATTCTGGGAGTTGAAGTCCACCCATCTTCAAGTTGTTGAGATTGAGGATACACTGGCCTCGATTGATTTAGAATAAATCTTAAGCTACAGCGTGGACCTCAAATTCCAGTACTTTTGAAATATTACAGCAAAATGAACCTTTTTTTAAAAAAAAAACCCAAGTCATTATATTTCAGAAATCAGGAGGGAGAACACTCATAATTATTTGATCTTTCAGAATTTGAAATGCATTTGTTTAAAAAAAAAAGAAGGAGCAGCTGTTTTTGGAAATTGTGAAGCCTACCTGAATATCACCTGCAGATTGAAAGTGCCTTCAACCCTTTTCTCGTTTGGGGGCCCACCAGCTCTATTGGACTGTGACCCACACAATGTTGTGTTGTTTGCGTTGTTGGGGGTGGGTGCCAGGCAAGGACGACGGCTTTTAATGTAACTGGTGCGTTTTATTGTCCCTCTCTTTGCTGCTGGGGAAAAAAATGAAATTATAATCTCCGGGCCAAATTGTTAAGAGCCCCCGCCTTGCCTAGATTTCACCCCGCTCTTGAAATATGTTATTTTTTCCCCTCACATTAATTTTTAAAAGTCTTGTCTTGTGACGCCGTCCGGAAGACGGCCAATGTATTTGCCTAGTTCTTGTTTTTTGGTTTGATGCGTCTGTCGTATCCACTGGCTTCCTTTTTGAATATGGTTTTATTTCGATAACGATCTCTTTATCGGCCTCCGAGAGTCTTTTGTTCTTTCCGGTGGGCGGGTTGCACGTTTTCATTGTCTGCCCTCCTTCAGCGCCCCTTTATCCCATCAAAAAGTATTTATGAAGGTTCACAAGTTAGAGGGGTTTAAGGGCTACACGGCGGGGGGACAGGTAGAAATTCAGGAAGTTGGAGAAGTAAAAACTCCTAAATGTATCCTGGTGGGCTGGGAAAAACCCGTCAAGAGAAGACTGGCCCACAGCAGTCAGGATTTTAAATTTGACACCTAGAGAAGAGAATATTTGTAGCTTCTTTAGTTGCGCTGTTGGCTCTTTGGCAGTTTCTTGATTGGGGTATCTGTCAACCAGCCCAACAGGAAACAAAAAGAAGGGGGATGGACTAGATGACCTCCAGGTCCCTTCCATCATCATCATCATCATCATTATTATTATTATTATTAAGACCCACGCACATCTCCACCAGCAATCCGCACCCAGATCAGCATAGAATTCAGGGGTCTTCAAACTTGGCCCTTTTATGACTTGTGGACTTCAACTCCCAGAATTCCTCAGCCAGCCAGCCTGCCTGGCTGAGGAATTCTGGGAGTTGAAGTCCCCGAGTCATGAAGGGGACATAGTTCCCCCACGCTGGCTGAGGAATTCTGGGAGTTGAAGTCCGCGAGTCATGAAGGGGACACAGTTCCCCCATGGTGGCTGAGGAATTCTGGGAGTTGAAGTCCACGAGTCATGAAGGGGCCACAGTTCCCCCATGCTGGCTGAGGAATTCTGGGAGTTGAAGTCCGCAAGTCATGAAGGGGCCAAGTTTGAAGACCCCTGATCTAAGCCATGGATGAGTATTGCCAGATCAGTCTGTCTCAGTCTCAACAACTTGAAGATGACTGGACTTCAACTCCCAGAATTCCTCAGCCAGCATTGCTGCCTGGGGAATTCTGGGAGTTGAAGTCCACCCATCTTCAAGTTGTTGAGATTGAGGATACACTGGCCTCGATTGATTTAGAATAAATCTTAAGCTACAGCGTGGACCTCAAATTCCAGTACTTTTGAAATATTACAGCAAAATGAACCTTTTTTTAAAAAAAAAACCCAAGTCATTATATTTCAGAAATCAGGAGGGAGAACACTCATAATTATTTGATCTTTCAGAATTTGAAATGCATTTGTTTAAAAAAAAAAGAAGGAGCAGCTGTTTTTGGAAATTGTGAAGCCTACCTGAATATCACCTGCAGATTGAAAGTGCCTTCAACCCTTTTCTCGTTTGGGGGCCCACCAGCTCTATTGGACTGTGACCCACACAATGTTGTGTTGTTTGCGTTGTTGGGGGTGGGTGCCAGGCAAGGACGACGGCTTTTAATGTAACTGGTGCGTTTTATTGTCCCTCTCTTTGCTGCTGGGGAAAAAAATGAAATTATAATCTCCGGGCCAAATTGTTAAGAGCCCCCGCCTTGCCTAGATTTCACCCCGCTCTTGAAATATGTTATTTTTTTCCCCCACATTAATTTTTAAAAGTCTTGTCTGGTGACGCCGTCCGGAAGACGGCCAATGTACTTGCCTAGTTCTTGTTTTTTGGTTTGATGCGTCTGTCGTATCCACTGGCTTCCTTTTTGAATATGGTTTTATTTCGATAACGATCTCTTTATCGGCCTCCGAGAGTCTTTTGTTCTTTCCGGTGGGCGGGTTGCACGTTTTCATTGTCTGCCCTCCTTCAGCGCCCCTTTATCCCATCAAAAAGTATTTATGAAGGTTCACAAGTTAGAGGGGTTTAAGGGCTACACGGCGGGGGGACAGGTAGAAATTCAGGAAGTTGGAGAAGTAAAAACTCCTAAATGTATCCTGGTGGGCTGGGAAAAACCCGTCAAGAGAAGACTGGCCCACAGCAGTCAGGATTTTAAATTTGACACCTAGAGAAGAGAATATTTGTAGCTTCTTTAGTTGCGCTGTTGGCTCTTTGGCAGTTTCTTGATTGGGGTATCTCAACCAGCCCAACAGGAAACAAAAAGAAGGGGGATGGACTAGATGACCTCCAGGTCCCTTCCATCATCATCATCATTATTATTATTATTATTATTATTAAGACCCACGCACATCTCCACCAGCAATCCGCACCCAGATCAGCATAGAATTCAAGGATCTTCAAACTTGGCCCTTTTATGACTTGTGGACTTCAACTCCCAGAATTCCTCAGCCAGCCTGCCTGGCTGAGGAATTCTGGGAGTTGAAGTCCCCGAGTCATGAAGGGGACATAGTTCCCCCACGCTGGCTGAGGAATTCTGGGAGTTGAAGTCCGCGAGTCATGAAGGGGACACAGTTCCCCCATGCTGGCTGAGGAATTCTGGGAGTTGAAGTCTGCGAGTCATGAAGGGGCCACAGTTCCCCCATGCTGGCTGAGGAATTCTGGGAGTTGAAGTCCCCGAGTCATGAAGGGGACAAAGTTCCCCCATGCTGGCTGAGGAATTCTGGGAGTTGAAGTCCCCGAGTCATGAAGGGGCCATAGTTCCCCCATGCTGGCTGAGGAATTCTGGGAGTTGAAGTCCGCGAGTCATGAGGGAGCCGAGTTTGAAGACCCCTGGCATAGTTAACTCCAAGGTTAACCTGACCAACAATCAAGTAAACAACACCCGAATCAAGAAACTGCCCAGGAAGCCGACAGTAAACGCGTCAACCAAAGAATCTCTAAGACCAGCCCAACCAAATATTTGTAGAATATTTGGGACCTTCGCCTTCGTTCCTGTCAATAAAGGAGTATATTTGTAGCTCAGGGTTGAAATGAGGGGTCCCTTTGGCTTTCTGCTCCTGGTGGTTCTCTTGCAGACCTTTCATGACCCAACTAGGGAACATCGTCAGTGCTAGAAGGGGATGGGATTTGTAGGGAGGAGGAGGAAGAGGAGGGAGGAGGAGAAGGAAAATGGTGACAATGATGATAGGGTCCTTGGTACTCTCTGGGCCTGGTGGCTTTCTTGAGGCATTTCATCACCCAACTAGATAACATCATCAGAGCTAGAAGGGTTTGTGGGGAAAAGGAGAAGAGGAGGAGAAGGAGGACTGTGGGGTCCTGGGTGCTCTCTGAAGTTGGTCGTTTTCTTGCAGACGTTTCGTGACCCAACTAGGGAACCTCATGGGTGAATAAGCAGGGATTAACAGCAGACAAACAAACAGAAAACAATCAAGGATACCAAGGGGGGGGGGGAACACCCACCCACCCACCCTAACATTGGCAGGCCAGGCCACTGGGCACAAACGGGAAGCGAGCCACACTCAGTAGCACATTTCGCTTCTCATCCAAGAAGCTTCTTTGGTTGTAACTTAGAACTGAAGAAGCTTCTTGGATGAGAAGCGAAATGTTTTCAAGGAGAAAACAAACAAGAAAAACTCCAGTTGCTTTTTTTGAAAAGCATCTTTCGGCCGGGAGGTTTTGAAGAGGGCTGGAAGAAATGTAGAGAGAACAGAAGGGGGGGGGGGGGAGGAAACACACTCATTTTGGAGAAGCCAAAAATACTGGCAAGAAACACACTCGGATATTTCTGCTTTCCAGGGACTCTGAAAACTGTTTTTTTTTTAGCCAGGTCCAAGCCGGGTTTTCAGGCCATGCAAGCTGTAGAGATTTTCGCTCGGCCTAAAAAACCTCTGGTTGCCTTGGCTGAGTCTCCTGGGGCTACCTTTTATTTTATTTTTTTAAATCATTTCTGAAATTCAAAGTGCAATCAGGAAGCAGAAATAACTTCCTTTCAACAGGCCCTTCGACCACAAGAAAGAGAATTTCTCACCAGGAGAAGCCATTTGCTGAAACCGGCCCTAGTGATGGTGGACGGCTGGATTGATTGAAAGTGTGTGTGTGTGTTTGCGTAGGAGCACACAATTGCCCTCTTGGGAGTCTCCCTCTCTCAAAGCCGCGTGGTTCTTGACGAGGCCATCGGTTCTGCCCTCCCCGCTTTTGCAATTTTCTGGTAGCATCTGCAGCTGCTTTCTGCTGGGTCCATCCATGAATTTGTCACCCTAAATGTCCCCTTGGCAGAAGATGGCTTGGTAGAGGGACCTGCCATGGGATGGATCTCTGTTGGACCCACCGTGCCAAGGTGGAGAATGAAAAGTTCCTTTTGACCCGAGTCCTCCAGCTCCCGATGGCTGGACGATTATTGTCCATGATGCCATAGACCAGGGCTGGGGAAGCTTGGCTCTTTTATGACTCGTGGACTTCAACTCCCAGAATTCCTCAGCCAGCCATGGTTGAAGTCCGCAAGTCATGAAGGGGCCATAGTTTCCCCATGCTGGCTGAGGAATTCTGGGAGTTGAAGTCCGCAAGTCACGAAGGGGCCATAGTTCCCCCATGCTGGCTGAGGAATTCTGGGAGTTGAAGTCCGCAAGTCACGAAGGGGCCATAGTTCCCCCATGCTGGCTGAGGAATTCTGGGAGTTGAAGTCCGCAAGTCACGAAGGGGCCATAGTTCCCCCATGCTGGCTCAGGAATTCTGGGAGTTGAAGTCCGCAAGTCACGAAGGGGCCATAGTTTCCCCATGCTGGCTGAGGAATTCTGGGAGTTGAAGTCCGCGAGTCATGAAGGGGCCATAGTTCCCCCATGCTGGCTGAGGAATTCTGGGAGTTGAAGTCCGCGAGTCATGAAGGGGCCATAGCCATGCTGGCTAGGAATTCCCCCATGCTGGCTGAGGAATTCTGGGAGTTGAAGTCCACGAGTCATGAAGGGGGCCATAGTTCCCCCATGCTGGCTGAGGAATTCTGGGAGTTGAAGTCCGCGAGTCATGAAGGGGGCCATAGTTCCCCCATGCTGGCTGAGGAATTCTGGGAGTTGAAGTCCACAAGTCATAAAGGGCCATAGTTCACTTAGCTGAGGCAAGACCATCGTGCTGAACCTACATACTGATCCTGTTCTTTGAAGGAACCCAGTTCCTATATCCATATAATACATTAAATCATAATAAGTAGGCTGAATTCATACAACCAGTTAAGTCTTTCCCTCCCAAAGAAGGCACACATAATGTTGTTTGAATGCAGCTGCTGCTTCTCAGTTGACTTACGTTCTGTGAACACACCTCACATGGGCCCAGTGTGCTTGACATCTTCACAGATGATCTAGATGAGGGAATAAAAGTGGGAACACATCAAATTTGCAGACGACACCAAGCTGGCAGGAATAGCCAACACTCCAGAAGACAGGTTTAAGACACAGGAGGATCTGGACAGACTTGAACACTGGGCGCTATCTAACAAAATGAAATTCAATGGTGAAAAAAGTAAGGTTCTACATTTAGGCAAGAGAAACCAAATGTATAGGTACAGTATAAGGGGGTACCTTGCTCAATAGTAGCAACTGTGAGAGGGATCTTGGAGTCCTACTGGACAATCACCTAAATATGAGCCAGCCGTGTGCTGCAGCTGCCAAAAAAGCCAACACAGTGCTAGGCTGCATTAACAGAGGGAGAGAATCAAGATCACATGAGGTGTTAATACCACTTTACAAGGCCTTGGTAAGGCCACATTTGGAATCCTGCATCCAGTTTTGGTCACCACAATGTAAAAAAGATGTTGAGACTCTAGAAAGAGTGCAGAGAAGAGCAACAAAGATGATTAGAATGTAGAATGTAGAGTAGAGTAGAGAAGGGTATAGAAGGGAAGGGAAGGGAAGAGAATGCAGAATTTAGAATAGAATAGAAATAATAATAGAATAGAATAGAATAGAATAGAATAGAATAGAATAGAATAGAATAGAATAGAATAGAGCTGGAAGGAACCTTGGAGGTCTTCTAGTCCAGCCCCCTGCTGAAGCAGGAGAACCTATACCATCTCAGACAGAAGGCTAAAACATATAATTAAATGGTTGCAGGAACTGGGTATGTTTAGTCTAACCTAAGAGAAGGATTGGGGGGGGGGCATGATAACTGTCTTCCAGTACAAGGCTGTCACAGAGAAGAGGGGGTGGACTTGTTTGCCAAAGCACCTGAGGACAGGAGAAGAAGCAACAGGTGGAAGCTCATCAGAGGGAGACCCAACCTAAGAAGGAAGGAGAAATTTCCTGACAGTGAGAACAATGAATCAATGGAGCAGCTTGCCTCCAAAAGTTGTGGGTGCTCCATCGCTGGAGGTTTTCAAGAAAAGATTGGGCAATCATTTGTCTGGAAAGGAACAAGGACTCCTGCTTTGAGCAAGGGGTTGGACTAGAAGACCTCCAAGGTCCTTTCCTGCTCTAGGATTCTATCTGGAGTTGCAAGGTATGACAAGAGCCACTTCATTTGAACAAGTCCAGACCCGTTTTTGTTTTTTTTAAAAAAAGAAGCATCCTGAGAACGGATAAGAACGTGGTGGCTCCTGTGATCAAAACAGAAACAGGTACCTATTTCATATATATCCAATTAATAATTAACATTTTCACATGCTGGCAAAGGTACAGTTCAGTGGACCCTGATAGGCTACCCAAAGTAGGTTTAGCCGAACATGTGGCTCAACCAACTTGTCAAAAATCTTTCACGTAATTGTCGCTTTTCCTTCCAGTATTTAACCTCAACAGCCTCCCAGGCAAGGGAGTTTTGTAAACAGGAAATCCCAGGTATCAGTAGCCAAGGTGACAGGGCAAAAGATGGGTCTTTTTATCGGCTGGCTAAGAACCAAATGAGTTTCCAAATGGAAAAATATCTCTCCATGAGTTTGATGCAATTCTTAAGGGCGGAAGTGCTAAGTTTATAGCTTAGAGTCCTTGCCTGAATGTTGATTCTTTTTGTATTTAACACAGGTATTTTATTACTGTGTTTTCCTTTGATCTATTTTATCCTGAACTTAAATCCTGTACTTTAGTTTTGTTTTCTATTTTTGATATGGCCACTAAGGAGTTAATGGCTAAAGCCGAAGTCTCGTGTCCACTTTTGGGAATAGATTACAGATATATTTTCCAGCTCCCTAAATATCTGAGAACAGGATCTATTTAATATATAGCAAATGGCCGATACAAAGAAGGATGGGTGTGTAGCACACCCTTTCCCCAGCCTGAATTCCTGTTGGATTACAATTCCAGTTGTCCCCAGCCAGCTGGGTCTATTCTCTTGAGCAGAGGGCTGGACTAGAAGACCTCAAAGGTCCCTTCCAGCTTAGGAGTCTAGGCACAAGCAAGGGGAGTTGTGGTCCCTGTTTCCAACGACCTTCCTTGCCAGAGTTGTTAAGTGAATCCTTGCAGTGGTTAAATTAGGAACACGGTTGTTAAGCGAAACTGGTTTCCCCCTTGACTTGGCTGGCCAGAAGGTCGCAAAAGGGGATCACGTGATCCCGGGACACTGCAACCGTCATAAGTACATGCCAGTTGCCAAGCGTCTGAATTTTGATCACGTGACCATCGGGACGCTGCAGCGGTCATAAGAGTGAAACACGGTCATAAGTCCCTTTTTTCAGTGAGGTTGCAACTTTGAACAGTCACTAAACGAACAGGCGTAAGTCAAGGATTACTGGCAATTGCTCTTCCAATCGAGGAAGTTAAAACCAACAAAAGGAACGGGCTGCGTGTCTTGCGGTCATACGGAAATGAACAGCCACTACGTCAAACAGACAAGGTTTTGTTGCCTTCACACAACGGGCTTAACCACGTTCCGGGTTTGCCTGGTGCGTTGAACTGACTCGGGCGACGGGACGGCTTCCCTGCGTGCTGAACTGCACAAAAATCTACACTAACGGATCTTTGCAGGTTGCGTCAATCACACACCAGGCCTTCGAGCTGGCCTCCTTAATTGTGTTTTTGTAAATAGAGCGAAACTCTAGTTTCGCTCACTGGTCCCCCCAGTTCTCTCGCTCTTCCCAGCTGGGCTTCAATACTTGTCATTTTTAAAAATAGACAATCCTCCAGGAAGAAAATGTCACAGCCGCTGAGGTGTTTATTACAAGGTCCTCTTGGTGATAGCACCGACTTTTCACAAGTCGTCAGGTGCATTCACACGACGCTTCCTCATTTGGTTCCTGCGTTAATCCTTTTCTGCGGGCTGGCATAATATGTTGATTACTAATGGAAGAGAGTGAATTTGGAGCGCAGGGCTGAAAATGAGGAGTCCTGGGTGCTCTCTGAGCTGGGCGGTTTTCTTGCAGACGTTTCATGACCCAACTAGGGAACGTCATCAGTGCTAGAAGGGAGGGGGGTTTGCAGAGAGGAGGAGGGAAGAGGGAGGAGAAGGAGGAGGAGGAAGAGGAAGAGGAGGAGGAGGAGAACTGTGGGGTCCTTGGTGCTCTCTGAGTTTGGTTTTCTTGCAGATGTTTCATGACCCAACTAGGTAACATCATCAGTGCTAGAAGGGAGAGGGGTTTGCAGAGAGGAGGAGGGAAGAGGGAGGAGGAGGAGGAGGAGGAGGAGGAGGAGGAGAACTGTGGGGTCCTTGGTGCTCTCTGAGTTTGGTTTTCTTGCAGACGTTTCATGACCCAACTAGGCAACATCATCAATGCTCTTGACTATGCAAAACAACCATGCTCAGAGAGCACCAAGGACCCCTCTTCTCCCCCCCCCTGCAAACCCCTTTCCCTTCCAGCACTGATGATGTTCCCTAGTTGGGTCATGAAAGATTTGCAAGAAAACCGCCCAGCGCAGGGCCCCACCCTTTGATTCTGAACGGCAAAGATTCTCTTCTGCCGGTATTTTTTTTTTCTGATTAAAATGCTCAGTTTTGCCTTTTCTGAGGGCAAAAGAGCCCCTCTCCGAGGAAGATGTGCAATTAAGAACTATGACATATAAATAAATGAATTAATAAAATTCCCACCACTTTTTCCAACCGTCCATTACCGGAGGGTTTTCCATTTCCCTGGCATGGCCAGCAGGGGGCAGATTGGCACCAGGTTTCCGTGCCCAGCTTATTCTCTGCTGTGTTTCAGCTCCAAAGCCAAAGTATTATGTACCACCTGGGCAGCTTTTTCCAGAATCTCTGAAGAAATAAAAGCCCAACGAGAAAATTTAGTTGATCATAGAGCAATTATGGAGAAAAATTCGAATCACCACCAGATGGATTTGTAACTGGCTGGCAAACCGTACTCAACGAGTAGTCCTCAATGGCACTACATCCACATGGAGGGAAGTAAGCAGTGGGGTACCACAAGGTTCCGTCTTAGGCCCAGTAAACTCTTCAATCTCTTCATCAATGACTTAGATGAGGGAATTGAAGGGGAACTCATCAAATCAAGATCACGCAAAGTGTTAATACCACTTTGTAAGGCCTCGCCAAGACCCCACTTGGAATCCCGCATCCAGTTTTGGTCACCAAATTATAAAAAAGATGTTGAGACTCTAGAAAGAGGGCAGAGAAGAGCAGCAAAGATGATTAGGGGACTGGAGGCTAAAACATATAAGGGACGGTTGCAGGAATTGGGCATGTCTAGTTTAATGAAGAGAAGGAGGAGGGGGGACATGACAGCAGTCTTCCAATATCTCAGGGGTTCCCACAAAGAAGAGGGGGTCAACCTATTCTCCAAAGCACGTGAAGGCAGGACAAGAAGTAACAATGGAAACTCATCAAGGAGAGAAGCAACCTAGAACTAAGGAGAAACTTCCTGACAATGAGGACAACTAACCAGTGGAACAACCTGCCTTCAAATGTTGTGGATGCTCCATCACTGCAGGTTTTCAAGAAGAGATTGGACAACTATTTGTCTGAAATGGTCTAGGGTTTCCTTCCTAAGCAGGAGGTTGGACTGGAAGACCTCCAAGGTCCCTGTCAACTCTTT